>APFE030309183.1:0-15267 GCA_000404065.3 Pinus taeda
AGTGGCTTGCCTGAGTCCACCAATTCCAATTGTTGTCATAAAATGATGGGTGCAAGACCCAAAGATTTTTGAATTTGAATGGTTTATTTTTTGGGCTAAATCTAATAATAGTCCTTGATGATTATTCCATATGAAAATTTTGTTAACTGTATCGAAATCTAACAAGCTCAACTACTTCATCACATCCTTAAAGTGTTCTACATCCACGTCTAATCTACAAATCCCTCCTCTCTTTTCATCCAAGGACTTTATCATATTGAAATCCCCTACATTTATCCAAGGAGTATTCATTATGGCAGGCTTGTGACTACATAAAGTCTTGAGGAAACCACTTTTTTCCTCTATGGGGTGAGGTCCATATACATTGGCTAAAAACCAACTTGAGCAGAGCCAATTGGATGAAATTTTCTTACAAGAATCCAAGGAGAGTAAAATATGTTTATTATGGGGACCTCTTTGGGATTACATGGAAGAGAAACTCCTCTTTTTTTCCCTATTGCATATATTACTATAGACTAAAAGCCTATCCAACATCAAAAGACTAGCATTGAGACTATTTCATTGGTGCATTTGGATTCATGAATCATCACTATAGTTGGTTTTTCCTTGTTGATTCTATTTTTGAGAAGCCTTTTTCTTAAAATTACAGTTAAGGCATCTATTGTTCCAAGACATGATCTTCATTGCAAGTTGGATGGTTCAGAGGAGAATGCATCCATCATGATAGTTATGTGTCCAAACTTGACTAATATTTCCCCAGCTCCTAGCGGAGTTGTTTATTGGTTATCCTTCCTTTATTTTATTCCTTTTTTAGGTTTTGGGAGGGTCTTAAAAATAATGAGTGTGAACACCTAAGTGAGGAGTTAAAAAAAATGTGTCTAAGGGTTTTAAGGGTTAATGAGATTTGGATTTGAGAAGTTCTTTGTGAATAATCTGGACTTGATGTACTAGGATGGATTGGGGATCCTTCCCTTGTCATGCCACCACCATTAATGGGAGATATAGAACGTCAAGATCCATATCTTTGGTTGTTTTCTTCCCTTGATTATCTTCCAACTTTGTCATTACTACTTCAAAAGCTACTACATCTAGGGATTTTTGTTTCTAACCAAGTTTTTAATCCATATTGTGATTTAATAGGGATTGTTGTCATGGATCATTTTGATTAGAAGGTTTGGTTATCTCCTTGGTATCTGAGGTTGGGAATCATCCTAAAACTAGGAGTCATCTTGAGGATTCAGATTTTCAAAGTTGTTATGAGTTTTGATGCCCTTGTTGGAAGCTATGAAAGTTTGAGGATGAGGGTTGTAGTTCTGGGGGGGGCTTCTCAAATCCCTTAGTGTCTTTGAAAGTATAGATGTTAGGATGAGAGAAAATGATGTTGAGAGGTAAATATTTGAATAATAATCATGCTCATCACATCTAATGCATAAAAAATGGATGTGTTAATACTAAAGATATTGCTTCCACATGGAATCATAATAAGAGATGTCAATTGAAGCTAGAAGGGGTTGGGAAATATCCATATACACATATATCCTAGAAAAGGAAGTATATCTACCTTGTTTGGTAACTTCAAATATTTTTAAAGATTCACAAAGAGTGTTACAAATTCCTTCCAGGATTTCTTCTTCCCATAATTCTCCTAGGAGGAAAAATAACCTAATCCAAACCAATGTTGCTAAAAAGTGCTCCTTTTTTGGGTTGAATCATTTTGTCCAAAAGTGAAGGGATAGGCCTATAAAGTTGAAGAAGTATAGCCCTTTTTTGAAAAATCAGGTTTTTTCTTTTGGATTAGTAAATACCAATGTGAAAACCCATTCCCTCCCGCCCCCCACCCCCCTGCCCCAATACTAAATCAATCTTCCCTTTAGGTTTCCATTTACACTGGATCTACTAAATTAGGGCCTTTTAGTACACTATGTTCCCATAAACTTACCTATGAGGGCATGTGATGTGAACAAGTGTGTGTGTGTGTGTAATGAATTGAATAGCCAAATGGCCATTTTTTTACAATGAGGAACTCGACTTAAATACTACTTAGATGCCCTTTTGCAAGGGGTCATAATTTTTAATGATACCCTTTTACACAATTATTTATTTTTATTTTTATTTTTTTTATACATAACATTTCCTTTGTCTCAAAATTGTAGGTTTTAACCCCGTACAGAAATTACTTGCATATGAATTCTAAATCACAGGAAAAATAAAAATGTGAAAGCATAACACATAAAACACATATACACAGAGATTTCCCACTGGATCTCAAGACCGAGACTACTAGCTTGATTTTTCATTATATTCATTTAATTACTCTTGATTGTTATTTTTTGTCTAGTGGCAACAATACCTTCTAGCTCTAAAATAATATTTCTTTCACCATCTAATGTTGGGAGTGTTGTTTGTGTCATTTGGTGCTTGCCTAGTACCCTCTTAAGGCAAGAGACATGGAAAACTTTGTGAATGCGACTTTTCCCAGGGAAGCTCAAGCTATATGCTACTTGGTTCATGTTTTTGTTAATATGATATGGTACATAGAACTTTAGTGCAAATTTTCTTTTTTCCTTATTGCTCAAGGGATAACTATATATAAGGCTAAATCCTAACAAATACCCAATCTCAAACCGCAAATTCTCTTATTGTTCTATGTTGGTCAGCTTGTTGTTTCATACAGTTTCCTAAGATATTTAATTTTCCGTTTATTGTATAAAGAACCTTTTGGGTTTCTTCTAATTGGTATTTTAATACTATAAATTTTATTTCGTTTAAAGTGAATTTCTTCCATTTAGGGGGCTCACAACCATTAAGAGCTTGAAATGGGGTCATTTTGGTTGAAGTGTGATAAGTGGAGTTGTACCATCATTTAATAAGGTGTAACCATTGAAACCACTTATTTTGTTTGCATGTTACGTGACAATGAAGGTAAAATTCCATAAATTTATTGAAAATTTATGCTTGACTATCTATTTGGGGATGATAAGTTGAAAGGTATGTTCCGATCAATTTAAAAAATCCGTTTGAGAAGTGTTAGAAACCAGGTCAATACTAAGAGAGGGGTGAATCAATATCATGACCAAATTATACAACTGTTACCAATTTAAACTTTTTGCTCAAATTAAACAGTTATTTAACCAATAAACTCAAGAACACCAATTCATAAATTAGAACACAACAATATAATTGGGAAATCCATCAAAGTTATGATGCAATTTATAAGATACAACTTGTATTACATCAATATGTTACAAGCTTTTACTTGTAGGTTTCTCAGGTTTCCACCTGAAGGAAGCTACCACTCCCTAATTTATTAACTACCACTAAAAGGAGCATCACACTTTGATTAATAACCTACCACTCCCTAGTTTTATTAGCTGTTACTGAAAGGAAGCTATCACTCCCTAAATGCAAGCTCCAACTTGTTGGACCTTCCTTGTTCATCTTTTATACCATTTTCAAACTCAAATAATGAAGGTCTCTTTCTCATAAAAAAAAATCAATCGCACCTCATTCAGTCACCATAAATAACCTTCAACACCTTCTCTGATCTTTAATCCTTTGATCAATTCACCAACAACAACCTTCTTGCTAATTCAATTATGCTTGTAAAGTTGATTGATTCGAAAATTTTGGATTTTGCTTTTTAGTTAAGTTCAACTCATAATTTACACTTAACTTAGGTTTTGATCTTGTTTTCTTCTTATTTTATCATTTCTGTTAAGTCATCTTAATGTGCTCATGTAGTCTTCAGTCTTTAGTCTTCTATACTAAGGAGAGTGTTAGAAAATCGGAAAGGCGGAAAGATTTTATCTTGTTGATAATTACTTGTGATTTCTTTGAGTCATTATTATTTTTCTTGTGTTCTTCTTTTATCTTAGTTCATCAATAAATTACCAAAAACAAAAACACGAAGATCAAGGACACAATATGTAGGCACACAGCCGAGGAAAAATCCCTACATAAGGGAAAACACAGTCAAGAACTCTTCCTTGAATAGATTCATATGACAGTGAGAAAACTAAGACCTTAACCAACATACTTTCCTCCTCCACCAAGTCAGCCTTTCAATGGGATACAACAACCTTCAGCAGTCTCTTCTTGTCCAACAGCTTCAAGCCAACATAGTCCCAGAAATTTTGGCCCAACGCCACCACCAACTTTAGAATTTCAGCCTCCCCAGCAATTGTAGAATTTTGGCCCCTCCAACAAATTCACACGCATGGGAAAAAGAGAGAGAATTTTGACTTCTTATGCTTGTGAGGGACCTCCTTCTCCTTTGCTATCCTTCTTCCTCTTCTTCCTTGAAATTCACACTTTTTATGGCCCCAAAAGTTGTAGATCGAACTTGTTGTGTGTGAGTGACAAATGAGGTCGAATTTCTACCTTTATATAGTGATTCCGCTACCCATTTTTAGGATGACTTGTCTAGTTTTGAGGCCGACTTGGTAGAGGAGTCCTAATTGACCTATAAAATAAATTTATTTCTTAACAGATAACTCCTAAGAATGGTTCTTTACACATGGACAAGGACACTTGACACAAACCATAGAAGCCTGCAATGGAGGCTTTGACCTAAAAAGAATTGACCCAAGCATGAAACCCATGCTTTAATAAGTCAATTTTGATAATAATAAAATTTCATTTTTTTTTTCTTTTGATAAATACATTATATTTTGACTTAAATACATTTATGAAGACTGAACCTAGATACGTTTTTCAACACACCCTCTTAATGAGGGAGTTATTCATAATTATAACTATATACAGGTACATGGAAGATCTCCAAAATGAACTACGAAGAGTTCATGGATACTCAGTGCCATTGAATAGATACCTGACCAAGGTTATCTATTCGGGGGGACTAAGATGGACTAAATATTTCAACCAGTCTAGGTAGCATCAAGTTTACTAACTAACCATCAACCTAGGGATCTAGGTGCATATCAAGGGTTAAAGATCCAAGACCAACACCACCCTCCCTCTTCAGGATATAAAAATCAACATACAGGTTGACCAAATGTCCTCCCAAGCATCCACCATTAGATGATTCAACTCTCCCTAATAAATTAGATATATTCATTTGTCCAAACATGCTTCTAAAGTGTTTCAACCTTCTTGTGGAGAGATTTTACTTGTAAAATCACAACCCCAATCAATAATTAACTTTCAAAAATATAAACAAGTAGACACAAACCTTCGAGGTTTTGATGTTGCTTATATCATCAACAAGCTATCCAAATACATATCTGTCAGAAGATTTCTTCTACCACCTCTTTAGTAACACTAAATATAGCATTAGTGCTTCTCAATTATTTTTTTTACAAACTCATGAATCATGAACATTTATCGATAGAAATTTTTCTTACTTCAAAGTATTCACCGTCATAATATGCCTTCCCTCTCAACTAGGGAGATATACCCTTTCTTGTATCCAAGCTCCCTCTCAACTTAGGTAGATGAACCACTTCCTTCTTCCATAACATCAGAGAATCTTTTATGGCTCCATTCCTTCTTACAATATCAAGGTTATCATCCTTCATCGTGCTTATATGAATATCTTCTAAACTTCAACTTCTTGCTACTGTTTTGTTGCAAACCCTAGACTATAACATAAGGTAACTTAATCAAGAAATCAATCGCATTTTATCTAGAGCCTTAATATAGAGATATATGATAGATTCTATCATTACAAACCCTAGATTCCATCTTATAGACACAAAGCCTTAGATATCAACAATTCGATTGAACAACAATTCTACTATACAATTTAGACTCTACTAGGGTTTGTTGCAAACCATAGATTTAATCATCATATCCTAGAATACCAAACTTCTACTAGCGCTTAGTTACAAATCCTAGAATTTACAAACTATGAGCATCAACAATTAGGTTAGCATATATACATATATGAGATTTTATAATCATGCACAAGCATATCAAAACAATATCTACCGGGCAAACCCAAGACACAAATATCAATACATTAAAGTTAGACATACAAAATTTTTGACTAGGCTAGGGTTTTGATCAAACAAACGAACATACACCTAGGGCTTCATTCCTAGGATCTTGTTATAGATATTATAAGGGTTTTTTCAGAAACCTTAATTCATTAAACCCAAAAGATCAAGGGATTCAATACATAACCTTAGATAGAAAACCCTAAAGGACTAGGGATTTTATCATAACAATACCAAAACATCAAAAGAATATGAATTCTAGATTTCGTCAATAACCCTAAGTAGTCTAGGGTTTCCATATTATCGTTGACATACTCTTAGGTTGGGGTTTTACAATGAACCCTTTGAAGGTTCCACAAGAATAATAATATAATAAGGGTAGATTCAATATAATGATTAATCACCCTAACAAGAACCTTTGTGATTCAAAATCCTAGAAATAACGATGTTAGTAATGTAAAGCAAATTTTAAAAGAAGGAATGAGTGTACCTTTTATATGAAGATAAGTTTATAACCAAGCTTATAGTTTAAGACATACCTCGATTTGTTCCTTAACAAACCTTGTATGACATCAATTCTTGAAGCGAAAACTTTTCCCATGCTTCAAGTCTATACTTTGAAGTGTTCTCCATAATACTTGAGTATTCAACAAGCTCTCCTAACACGAATAATATAAAAGGTTATTAGCATATAATCCAAACACATCTTGATAAGAGAGGAAACCAAACATAAAAGATAATACATGGAGTAAGATACTTGTCTTTGGTAAAATGGTGAGGGATACCTCTTAATCCAATCTTGAGGGATACCTATAAATTTATCAAAATGATTCAAAAATGTTCTAAGAAGGCATGTTAGACCTACATGTTCTAGAAATCAAAACATAAAATAAAAATAATTGAAAACTTAAACAGAAGACTAAGAGGGATAAACGAGAGAGGACTTAGTAGTGTAATTCCTTGACTTCCAATTATTCAGTCTTTCTCTTCTTAGGTGGTGCTTCATTGGCAATATTTTCTTGATCCCTGTCTCTCTTAGACTCTCTGGACAATGGCTTTTATAGTGACCCATCTTATTACAATTGTAACATTCAATCTTTTATAGGTCTACTTTCTTCTTTGGTCCTTTGTACTTTTTGAAGGTTCCCTTTTTATTACGATGAGTGGAATAGGCATTTGATATGTTCTCCTCTTCATTCTCCTTCTTGTTAACGATATTCTGGCTTCTTCTTGGCTACATGCATTCCACATTTGTTCGAATGTTGGCATACCCTTCCAACTGTTGAGTCCTAATGCGAAGGCACTCCAAGATTTAGGTAGTCCTAGAAGAGTAATAATTAAGAGCTCATTTTCTGGGACAACTTCATCCATTGCTTGGAGTTCATATCTAATTCTAAATATCCTTATGAAGTATGATGAAACAGTATCATCATTTGTCATCTTAACAATTCTTAGTTCATTCTTGAGGCTTGTTATTTTACCAATGTTCTTGATTGTGAATAACTTGGAGAGAGCCTCATACATTTATTGAGCATAATTTATGTTTGATATGTATGGAATTAATGTATCCTTAACTCCATCCACTATTAGATTTATAGCCACGATTTCAGGTTCTCTAAGCTTCACTTTCTCTACATTACTTGATTCATCAGTGGGCTTCTTGACTCTTCCTTGAACAAGATCTAAAACTTTGTTCTTTTCGATAATGAGATCTGTTCTCTTTTTCCAGGCCCCTTAATTGAAGGCTCCTTCTAGTTTGTTTTTTGCCTTCATTGAGTTTTTCATGTTGATATCTTCTATTTCTAACCTTTAAACTCCTTATTCTCCTTTCAATAGATCTTCAGGTTGCCTTTTTTCTCCCTTCTTTACCCTTAACTATGAAACCATGTTAGAAAATTGAAAAGACAACAATATTTTCTCTTGTTGATAATTACATGTGATTTCTTTGAGTTATTATTATTTTTCTTGTGTTCCTATTTTATCTTAGTTCATCAATCAATTACCAAAAACCAAAACATGAAGATTAGGGAAACTAGATGTAGGTGCACAACTAGGGAAAAATCCCCATATACAGGAAAACCTAGTCAAGAACTCTTCCTTCAGTAGATTCATATGAAAGTGAGACAACCAAGACCTTAACCAACAAACCTTCCTTCTCCACCAAGTCAACCTTTCAATGAGATACAACAACCTTCAATAGTCTCTTCATGTCCAACATTTTCAACCCAACATCAGCCCAGAAATTTCGGCCCAGCTTCACCAACAACTTTAGAATTTCAGCCTCCCCAACAACTGTAGAATTTTAGCCCCTCCAGTAGCTTCACAACTTCACACATGTAGGAAAAAGAGAGAGAATTTTGACTTCATATGCTTGTGAGATACCTCCTTCTCCTCCTCTTTCCTTCTTCTTCTTCTTCATTGAAATTCACACTTTTTCTAGCCCCAAAAGTTGCAGATTGAAGTTGTTGTGTGTGAGTGACAAATGAGGTCAAGTTGTTGCCTTTATATAGTGATTATGTTGCCCATTTTTAGGCTGACTTGTCCAATTTTGAGGCCGACTTGGTGGAGGAGGCCTAATTAACCTATAAAATAAATTTGTTTCTTAACAAATAATTACCAAGGAGGGTTATCTACATTATGGCATGGACAAGGGCACTTGACATAAACCCTAGAATCATACAATGGAGGCTTTTAACTAAAAATAATTGAACCAAGCATGAAACCCATGCTTTAATAAGTCAATTTTAATAATAATAAAATATCATTTTCTTTATTTTGGTAAATAAATTATTGTTAATTTTAGATAAAAATGGTATGTTCTATGCTTAAGCATAATTTACTTTAATGTTCCTTTAGCAGTCCAATGACAATTTCCAATTATATCCAGTAGCAATCACATTAACTTATAAAAATTGATAGTAATTGCATATAGAACATAAAATCATATGCAAAAAACAAGCCAACTAGGCTTATTTTGATTGTTCAACTAGGCTAAGCATGTTCTTCATGCTTCTAGGGATTTTCATAAGTGAAGAGAGTCAATATGTACTATATAAAACCCATTTGGGCATATTATAACCTATAAAATAAATTTATTTGAGTCTAAAAGGTCATGGAATTCTCCAAGCATCAAGTCAGCCTAGGTCAGGAACAATTTGGCATTATCATGGTCAAGTCAACCTAAAAGATGTTTATCCAAAAGTATACATATAAGAGATGAATTCAACTTTTGTGATGCACTTGTTGGAATTTGTTCTAAATTAAAATGAGAAGGTTTGTAAAGCGAAATAAGAGTAAGGAAAGGAAGCAAAGAATGAGGGATAAAATAAGATCTATCTACTCACATGTGCGAAGTAGATTGGGAACTCTATTCTGTTACAAAGACCAGGTTACACACCGAAGTGCATATGTAAAGGTGTAGACCTAGATTTTGTAGATATGAAATTACAAGATCGAGACTTTGATTAGAATGCCAACTTGATTTTTGGAGAAAATTTTGACTTTGGTGTTTGGGTCTTGAAGGTCTCATTTTGATATGATTTTATGAGAAGGATATTGTTCGCGTTGTCCCCAAGTTGTGGGGTTTTTCCCTGGCGTGGAGCATATATATTGTGTTTATTGTCTCTTGTGATCTTCATGTTTATATTGGAAATTATTTCATGAAGAAAAATTAACAGAAAAATTAATAAGAAAACAAAAAAGTTTAGAAATAATTATGAAGTTAAAGAAAATCAGCATATAACTACATTGTCTTTGATTTTCCAACAATAATATTATTTTTGAATAACTATTTGATATGATATATATTTGAGAGTGATTATTTGATAGAGTCTGTGAATTATTTTCTATGATTTAATAATTAATCTTATGTTTGTGTTTGAAACATATAAACTCACTCCTAGCTATGTGTGTGTGTGTATTGTATCCAAAATTCATGGCAACAAGGCCCACATGTTGGTGGATATCACCATACCAAATGAGAGTGAGTCTGATTGGGACTTGCCATCGAATGATACTCCCTCACTGCTGTTGGCGGAATTTTTCTAACCATCAATAATAATTGGCATTAGAAGGAGGGCCAATGATTTTGAATGACAGGAAAGGCTTCATGTATATCTAATCCATCAAGATCGTAGCATACACCATCCCAAAGGGTTCCAATAATTAAAGACTTTGAAGAAATTCCACACCCTTCACACTGTTCTAGATCCATCATATGAGAACCATACATACATTTTCCTAAACTACAACTTGAATCCTAGAGTAATTATGTTATAACTCTCAACGTGAACTTCTTAATATAAGTGCAGCTTCACAATCATGGTTGTTCAATCCTACATTAGTTGAGTCACAACTATCAATAATTCAAACAAGATCATAGAATGAATAATTTGGTCAATCCCCTATTGAATTCATTATTCCAAAAAAAGGTAGGCTTCAAAGAAAAGAAAGAATTGATGAGTTTCATGAGTTTCCATAATTTGAATTAGGTGTTGATTTAAAATATAAGGTTGATTGGAGTGAGCTAATCCTAGAATTGTCTTGTGGCAAAGGAAAACGACCATCTCCACCTAAGAGTCCATGATATTCTTTGTGAGTTTTTCCTAAATAACCACCAAAAGGTGGACCACATCACACTCCTATATTTGTACCACCACCTAATCCAAGGAACATGGATCATCAGGTGAGGAAACCATGGCTCACACATGGAGAAGTGGATTTAACAATACTATTACATGATCTACCAAAACATCCGGAGAAGTTTCTTCCCAACTACGATCCAGGTATAAAGAAACTCTAAAGGATCGTGCAAGTAAGTTTATGTTCATTTTCAATTTAATGGGTTTTCAACACGAAGATATTGTGTGTAGACTTGTTGCGCTTACATTTGAAGAAAAATCCTCTACATGGTACTTTTCACTTCTCTAAAGTTCAATCACTAACTAGAATGATTTCGAATATGCATTTCTTGAAAATTTTGGTGAAGATAAACCACCAAACACTCTAATTTAAGAATTTTCAAGAATTAAAATGAACAGCAAGGAAAACATCAAGCATTTCAATCATAGATTATTAACCTTATTAAATAAAATACTTGAAGGCTCAAGACTAGCAAGCAATGTATTGTTATAATTTCATATTATTGCTCTCCCATCCTCTATTCTTGTATTTGTAAAAAGAGCAAAAAAACTATTATAGCCAACACTTTTAAAGAAACTCTAATAATAGAAAAGGAAATGCTTAATAAGTCTATGATAGATGAAAAATATATTTTCCTAGTGCAAAGAAAACTACCATGACAATTAAAATTATCGATGAAAAAAAAACACAATATATATGGACAATTCACAAAGAATCATTAAAATTTTTTCTACTAATATAATCAATCGTAAAAAGAGCTTGGGAGAAGGCACTTCTTATAGGAGACCTTGGATACCTCCTTTCAAAAGGAATACTCTGCCACCTCTAACCTAAAATCCTTTTGGTGAAGAAATTCACCTTGAGGAATTTGCTCAAGGTAATTTTTTTAGGGCCCATAATGCTAATCATTTAAACAGAAATTTCCCAAAATTTGTAAACATGTTTAAAGTATTTGTTGATATGGATGAAGGAGAAGCAAATAAGGTTAATAATCAAGAAGAGGAAGACGTAGAGATTGTTGAACCATCAACTAGTGTTATATGGGATATTTACAAGGGCATGATCAATGAAGAAGGGTATGAGATTGAATAAATTTGCATTGCTTAATGAGAAGCAAAGGCCCCCATCCAATTTAGGATCTCCTATCTTGTGAAGCAAACTTCTTCTAGTCAAGTTCAAGTGTAGGTAAATCTAGTATAGTTTCTGATAGATTAGAATATGAGCTAGTTGAAGACATGAAGAAGACTAGATAAAACATTTTTATTTAAAAATTATCCAAATTAACACAATAGAAAAACAAGTTTCTCCAAGCTCCAACTAATAATAATCCTGAAAATAATTTACCAACTACTAGAGTTAAGGATAAGGGGAAAGCAACTCTAAGTTTTTCATATCAAAATAAAATAGATATAAATGCAATAAGAATAGGAGAAAATTATAACTCAAGCACACCACCCCTTTTCGTCACTTTTGAAATTTATATTAGAAAAATACATAACTGCCTAATGGATTTAGAGGAAGCTTCAAACATTATGACATACTAAGTCTACAAAAAATTAAATGGTAAGCCGAAGAGAATCACTACACAAATTGTGCAATTGGATTGGTCAAATGTTAAATTTTTTGTGGAAATGAAATATGTGTTGATTAGACTTTATTCTAATCCAAAGGTACGTTAGGTCATAAACATTATAGTTGTTGGCATTACTAAATCATATGGTTTGTTACTTAATAGGGAGTGATATGAAAAACTTAATGGTTATTTCTCAATGGGTTGGTGACACTTATGGCCACCATAACACATTGAGGTTGACTTAAATGATACTAATGTGTGTGTCTTATTCAAACATTCAATACCAGTCACACTTGTGGCCACCATAACACATTGAGATTGACTTAAATGATAATAATGAGTGTGCCTTATTCTAACATTCAAAACTTGGCAATTACTATTTTGATTCATTTTCTGGAAATTTCAATGCTAAACCATCACCCTTTGTAGATTCATGTGAATAATTTGAGATCCTTCACGCCATTCAAGTTGATGTAAATACATTTATGAACTCAAACACTAGTTGTACAAATTTAATCTTAGATAGCTTAAATTCAAATGTAAATAAAGATTTGTGGATTTTTTTTTCAATCTCTCCAAATCAAGCAAGGGTGTAGGTCCTATATACATCCTTAAAGACCCAAAAGGAAATAAACATATGAGAGCTTGCAATTTAGAGTTCCAATGTACAAACAATGTAGCTAATTATGAGGCATTGATTCAAGGCCTCAGAAAAAACTATTGATATAAATGTGAAGTAGTTAAAAGTTATCAATGTTTCTAGAATTGTTTCACATGTTGATTGATTAAAAAACACATTCAGGACAAAATGGGGAACATATGCTTATAGGAGATTTCCATTTGGTTTAATTAATGCAATTACAACATTTCAAATGGTTACAATGGACATTGCTTTCAAACATTCAATAAATAAATCAATAGTTATATATCTAAATAATGTAATTGTATTTTCAAAGAACATAAAATATCATTTGCATCATCTCAAAGAAATATTTGATCATTTCCAAATGTATGTAATCTCGCTCAATCCAAAGAAAACTATTTTTGTAGTAAATAAAGGTAAGCTTTTAAGTTTTACTGTGTCAAAGTTTTATTATGATTGAACCTGAAAGAACAAAAAACATTTCTCAAATTTATTTCCCAGATAATAAAAAATCAATGTAGTCATTTATGGGAAAGCTTAATTTTGTTATAAGGTTTGTCTTGAGTTTTATAGAAATAATCCTACTGCTTCATGACGCGATTAAAAAGAGTGCTTTGTTTAAATGAAATCAAAGGGACAATAAATCCTTGAATTCTATTAAAGGGGCTATATCATAGGCTCCTACATTGAGTCCTAGTTTTAGTAAATATTATATTTTATATACTTTTGCTATTGACTCATCATTTGCTATAGTTCTAACTCAGAAATATTCAAAAGCTAATGTGGTACCCATTTCATTTATGAGTTCAGAGCTACAAGGTGTTGAATTAAACTACCCTGAGGTGGAAAAACAAGCATTCATTGTTTTCAAGGCATTGAAACATTTCAAATGATAACTTATTAAATCTCACACCAAAGTGATCGTTCTACATTCCTCTATCTATCATCACTCGTCAAGAAGGAATTAGGAGATGGAAGGTCGAACTTGATTACTACACTCCAGGAATACAAGCTTAAAATCACACCTACAAAGATTTCTCAAGGACAAGGAATTTGTAAGCTAGTAATTGGATATGAAGGCTCACAAATATATGAGTCAAATTGGAAAGATGAGGCTAATTAAGTAATAAATAAATTCAGCCCTTGGGGGGCAACTCAATTTGCAAGGGTCGTGAAAATGAAGTGTTATGTACCAAGAGATTTGAGGTTCAAATCCCCTTGACTTACCCATTATTGCAGAAGGGGCATACGTAGGCACCTAAGAGTTATAATGGTAGTGGTTGAAATTAACCCCATGTCACGCAAGTAAAAGACCAACCCACTTGTCGCTTCCTCTAGTTAAAAAAAAGTATTAAATAAATTTACTATGTGCCTATTTCAACTAATTCTTGGTGCAATGATTTAAAGTTTTGTTCGAACCATGGTACAACTCAAAAATATTTGGATTCAAAGAAGAAAAGAGATTTAAGACTAAAATATGCTCCATATCAGATGATCTATAGTATGTTGTTTGAGGAAAACTACAATGGTGTTTTGTTGATATTCCTAGAGAAGACATATGCTAATAAAATCTTGGCTTAAGTACATAATGGTCCAACAAGAGGACACTTTGGAGGTCACACTATTGTCCACAAAGTGTTGCCTGGTGGTTACTAATAGCTAACATTTTTTAAAGATGCTCATGGTTTCGCAAGGAAGTGAAATATATCAAACATTTGTTGGATAAGAAAAGAAGCATGTATTTCCTTTGTAGCTAGTCGCAATAGATAGTCCATTTGAATAGTGGGGGCTTGACATTATTGGAGAAATCACTCCATACTCATCTCAATAATAAAATTGCATTCTCATTATGACAATTTATTTCATAAGATGGACACCGACTATCCCTTTGAAAATTGTAAATAAAAATTAGGTTATCTCTTTTCTTGAACAAAATATCATTACATGGTTTGGAAATCCCAATTCACTTGATGCTTCTTATTTTTATTCCTTGAAATTAATTGAATTTGTTGTAGAAAAAAGGAATCAAAATAAAATACTCTGCAAATTACTATTCACAAGTGATCCAGACTTAAACAGGAATGCAACAAATTACAGAGATAACCATAAACACAAAGATGTAGCGGAAATAATACTTCATTTAATTAATGTAAAATATTGAGATATGCTTACAAACAGAAAATGGAAATAAACAGCTAGGGCGATGGTAGCTTATCTCTAAGAAGAGATGTGGTGGCTACATGCCTTTGAACTGTATTACAATGAGGCTCGAAGGCCTATTTATTGTTGAGAAACAATGTAAAACCCTTCATATCCCAAAACCTAACCCTAGAAGGTGAAACGCCAAATTGTTGGCCTCGTTTGGGTAAATTGGTACATCAATTTCCCGGGGTCGTAACTTTGGCATACGATCTCTGTTTGACACGTACAATAGCTCGTTAGAAAGATCTATC
>APFE030309191.1:11230-21314 GCA_000404065.3 Pinus taeda
CCTGAGAGCTATCGATCTAGGTGGAGTCAATCTGGGTCGTCTAGAGATGGGGGGTGTTTAATTAATATGTGGCCTTTGAAAAGGGATGCACCTGACAACCCTTTAAATCTATTGTATAAAATATCACATCCAGATTAGGAATTTGACTTGTGAGATTTTCGATTGCCGATTTGTGAGATTGATGATGTCATCGATGCCACATGTCGCTTCCTTAGTGGTGACATGTGTCACCCGAATATACCCCATAGGAGCCTTGAAAATGTCAGATATGTGTTCCACATGTCCTCCATACCACCACATCATGCTGACGTTGGCTGCTATGTGTCTTTCTCGGGACCAATCTTGTGTTGCCACGTGGCTCTACTTGAGGAGAGATAAAGAGTCTACCTACCTTTGGTTTTTCATAGCAATCCTTTATTAAATGAAATTGGCCCCTCCTAGCATTTTAATACTAAAGGACTAAATTTAAGTGATTTTTGGATATTGTGTTTATGTGCACCCTTTTGCACCTATGATCGTCGATATGCAATATTGGTGCTCTAAATCGTGACCTGTTTATATGTTATATCGCCATGGGCCTACAACCATACATATGTGATATCACGAATGATAATTGCAATATTTTCTCTGACCTCCCTTGTTGATTCTTTAAAAAAGCGCCGATTTGCGATTGTGATGAGCTCCCTGACCTCTGATATGCTTTTCTTCTTCACTATAAAGGTAACAAAACCCCTGAACTTTAACAGGCCATATCTTCTGATCTAGAAGTCCATTCTCAGACTTCCATATATAGTTGAAAAGCTTGTCCTGAGCACTACGTAATGGAGGGGGTCTAATTTAGCTTTGAGATATTTTTAGGTTTAAAAAAATGGCTTCAAACTTCATTGTTATTTGGAACTTGGGACAACTTAAAACTCATAATGCAGTGAGTGAAAACATTGGCTCCAACTGGGGATAATGCCTTGCTAGTAAGGTGCTAAGAACCTGCAGACTAGTAGCCTTCTTTCCATTGGGCATGGAGTCTTCTTAAACAAGTGAAAACTTTGTGAAAGTGGAACTTTTAAATAGAAGACCAGAAATTTCATATGATAATTACAACACACACTAGTATTTACAATGAGTGCAAGATAGTATCTTTTAATTCTGGAAATAAAGTTTGAGGATTGACCATTTACTGGTAGCTCCAATAATTCACTTTCTATATTCTCAAGTAGGTAAGTATTATTTCCTTTTTCTTCTGAAATCTTGAACGGGTTGAACCACAATGCATTAAATTTTCCATGCTTAGCCTTTTGTTCCCGTCAGACATCCCATTGGAGAACTAAATCTCCTAGTTGAAGAGGTCAATCCTTGGCCTTTTTGTCAAACATGGATTTCATATTTTGTTGGTAATTTTCCAATTTAGTCCCCCTGCTGTTCCCTACTTTCATGGATCTCAACTAGTTGATTTATCCTTCACGTCAAAGCACTTGGCTCCTCCTTAGCTTCTTGCAGTAACTTCACCACTAGCATTTCTAATTGGATTGAGAAGAATGCAGCCTTACCATACACAAGATCAAAAGGTGATTTTCTAGTGGAGCATTTAGG
Source organism: Pinus taeda (assembly GCA_000404065.3). NCBI lineage: Eukaryota > Viridiplantae > Streptophyta > Pinopsida > Pinales > Pinaceae > Pinus > Pinus taeda. The sequence goes on from APFE030309191.1 coordinate 12,818, forward strand.
AGTTACTTGGTTGGCCCAGAGTGAAAACTTCAATTGGGTGTCCCAATTTCTCTGATTTTCAATGATGGCTTTCTTCAGCATGCTCACCACATTTTTATTTGAGAACTCATCTAAACCGTTTCCCTGGGGATAGTAAGTAGTGGAGTGCCCTATGATGATATTGAATTTCTGATAGAAATTGTTGAATTTTTTCAATTTGAAGACCTGGGCATTGTCAATCATGATTTTGATGGGGCAACCAAAACGCAATAATATGTTCTCCTCCATGAACTTAATTACTACTGAGTCTATAATGTTTCTAGTTGGGATGGCTTCTTACTTGGTGAAGTAATTTGTGGTCGTTAATATCCACTTATGCTGGCCACTGGAAGGTGGGTTTATCTCTCATATTAAGTCTATTCCCCACTGCCTAAAAGGTTCATCCACATGCAATGGGATTAGGGGGAAAGGAGATATTTTTTTTGTCTCTCAACAAATATTTGGCACTTCTGACAAGATCTTACTTGCAAATGCACATTTCCAAACATTGTAGGCCATTAGAATCTTGCCTTGACAATGTTTTGATTTGTGGTCTTCCAGCAATAGTGACCTCCACAAACTCCCTCGTGAAATTCTTCAATCACTTTATGGGGTTCACCCTCTACTAATCATAATAGTAAAACTCTCATCGGGTCCTTCCAGTAGAGTTGACCATTGGATATGAAATAATTTTGAGCTTGCAGTATCAAAGTGCTATACTTAGATTTATCTATCCCTAGTGGTAGCCATAGGAACAAGAGATAATGGATGATATTTTTTTACTAGGGTGATGATCCGGATTTAAAAAGGAATGCAACAAATCACAGAGATAACCAAAAACACAGAGATGCAATGGAAATAATACTTCATTTAATTAGTGTAAAACACTGAAATATGCTTACAAACATAAATGGAAATAAACCAGCTAGGGCGATGGTAGTTTATCTCTGATAAGAGATGTAGTGGCTACATGCCTCTGAACTATGTTACAGTGAGGCTCGAAGGCCTCTTTATTCTTGAAAAATAATGGAAAACCCTAAACATCCAAAATCCTAACCCTAGAAGATGAAACGTCAAACTCTGTGCCCCATTTGGGTAAATTGGTACATCAACTTCCCTGGGTTAACTTTGTGATATAGGAACATTCACCCAAGAGAAAATCATTGTAATTAAGTAGACATAGGGGGTCATGTATTTTTAATAAGTTGGATTCCTAAGTGATAAATTGATGTAATATTAGGCTTTGAGTGATTAAAATAGGAATCAAATTAGATGTGTGAGATATCTTGTAAATCCTCTCGAATAAGGAGGACATGAGTGGCTAGTAATGACAAAGAGTTAGCAGTCAAATCCAACTCTTAAAGTAGTTCATGATTCGAGGAACAAGAGAGAGATTTTAGGAATTTAATGAGTTATAAGTGGACATAGAGGGTAGAGTACATCTAGGAGTCGAACGAGGATGAGTTGAACAAGGACTTCCTGGCATATATGTAAGCCTATGGACAAAAGGAAGGAAGAGGCCACAAATATCGAAGATCGGGCCTGTAAGAAACAAAGGTCTCATTCTATAATCATTGTTGATATTTATTAATATAATCAACTCAATTCTGAGTTGGAATGCGTGTTTCGAGTGTTGAATTGTATGTGAATTCGTAGGTTCTATAATAGGAGTTGCGGGCAAAGTTCTGCAGAACATGCAGAGGGAGAAATGATACAGAGAATTGTAATGGATAATTGAATCCATTCGAAGGATCCAAGAGGATAGTGATAAAAATCACAGAAGTCAAGCTCAGAAGGGAGTCGCAGTGGAACAACAAAAGGGGAATAACCTTTAAAGAAACCCGAAATATAGAGGAAATATTAAAGAATTGGCGTAAAACCAAAGTAAAGAAGTGGATGAAGGAGTGAAGATTGATGCTCAATAGCGATTGGATCTTGAAGATCAATGGCTAGGGTCCAATTGCAAAGAAGGCGAAGAAATATCGCATCAGTGGTTTTGTAACAGTGGAAGTAAATTTCGGGTGGCATCAAAACCGGAAGTGGTATTGAAGGACGACCGCCGATTCCACTCATCAAACACCATGTAGCAGCGAAGATGAGAAGGGAACCACTTTATCGGGTGGTTAAACCCTGTGCTTGTTGTCTTTCCGAAATCATCATCGACTATTGGATCTACTAAGTGTAGATCAATAGCGGTGAACTGTCGAGCAACTTTGCATAGGGAAAGGATATCTACCATTAGATCGAGAACCGATCAATGCCCGCGGTCTAATTGCAAATCGGTAATCAGAGGAGTTAACGATTGGTGGGGGATGGATAGGCTGATGAACAATATAGCGATACTCCGATAGCCGATAAGCAGAGATCGGAGATTAGAGGTATCAGAGATTGGAATGATCGGTGCAGTGCTGTGGAGAAGTCTAAAGGTGCAGACCCGACAAAGATAGATGAAGGTGGGTGTATAAGATTTGATTTCCGAGTTATATGTTTGGAACTTGTTTCCCATTGTTCTTGTGTATATGTGTTAAAGTGATGTGGCCCCGGTTTTAAAGGAAAATCGCATATTGGAAAGTGGAAGATGCATGTGTTAAAGACTCATGGAAGGCTGATACCCGATTGCGATAAAAGTAACCTCGAGATCTGTGCAGAGACCATACAGAGCCGGAAAAAGTTATGTTTTGCAGGGTTTTCCTTTGTAAATGGTTTATAAAGGAAAAGAGCATTTTATACGTTTAAACATATGTAACCAATGTATTAAAGGGAAAGGTTATAGATATGCAGATTAAAGGGTTGTATAAAGGTTACGAAGGGTTTTAAAGTCCCGATAAGGAAGAATTAATGGAAGGCTTTAATAAAATGGATAATGAAGGTTATGAGGAGATAAATAGTCCTGATAAGAGGTTTAAGCGCGGTGATTGAGTTCCAATACAAAGGAACTGATGAATGGGGCCTTAACCATTTATGGTAGAATATTTGACTCCTTTGAGAGTTAAACACCTAGGATATATGTATTTATGCATATTTATGCATACTATGGGTATTTGCGGGTGTAACCTAGCATCATTTGGTATTAGAGCCAAATTGTAATCATAGTGGGGAAAGATTTCCTATGAAAAGGAGGTTGCACACAGAAGAAAGTAATGTGCATAAGGCTACAACAGAAGATTGTAGGGGAAATTTTGGAGTTCTTTGGATATTGTAGCAGTTCCAGCAAAGGCTTGGAGTAGACAGGAATAGAGGATTCCATGAAGAAAATTGAGAGCAAGATTTCTTAGTACAAGTTCTGAAGGAAATAGGACTTCGAAACCAAACAGAGGACAATCCATTCAAATTATAGAGGAATGGGAGAACAATATCATACATATATCTTGGAGGTAAGATAGTGTGTTTAGTTTCAAATTGAAATTGAAGATTGTGGTTGCAGATGAAGTATCTCAACAAAGGATAGCAAAAGAAGTTGTGAGAGGAGAACCAGATGTGTTCTTGAAGGCAGAGTAAAGAAAACACTCTAAAGGAGAAGTGGCAGTGAACCTGAAGAATCCAACAAGAGGTTAGACAGAGAGAGAGGATAGCTGAAGTGTTCTCAGGAGATTGCAGAAGCCTAGAAGGAGCAAAGGTGTTGCTCAAGAGGGGGTTCCAAATAGAGGACCATGCTTACCAAAATACTGAGTGAGGAGATCTTAGTGAGGTAAGATTGCAACGAGGAGGACTAGTTGTTGCAGAGGCTTATTTCAGATGAGTGAGGAGCTCATGAAGGAAGAGGAGAAGAAGATGACTATTGATAGTCATAGCAGAGGTTTAGAGAGAAGCCACAACAAAAGAGAGATGAAGAAAGAGGATGCCAAGGCAAATGACAAGAGGATGAGTCAAGAGGAAATTGACAAAGAGATTGCAGAGTTAAAAGAATAACTCGATGCATTAAGGAGGATACTTGAGGAAAGCCAGAGACTAGATTGGGTCTTGAGGAAGAAGCCAATGGAGTGGCATGAGATGCAAAGAAGGCTACAACAAAAGCAAGTAAAGTGGCTGAGGGAAAAACTCAAGGAATTTGAGTTGGAAATGGAAGAGTCCATTTGTGAACCATAACAGGAGAAATTCTGGGAGAAAGTGAAGAATACACTGAAGATAAAGAATGGAGATCAAGTGAAGATATCATGGGCTATTGGGATAGTTCAAAACAACATGAGGAGATGCTGACTGAAGATGAAGACTTGAATACTGAAACTTCAAGTGAGACCAAAAGGTCTGATGATTTTAAATTTGACAATTTGTGTATGTTTGCAGGTGAAACATGTGAAGGACAATTTGTTGATATTGACATAAAGGAGAAAGAAGACAAGCAAAATCTAAATTCTATTATGGAAGAAGATGAGATAGATAGATCTCATATACAATTGGGGGAAGATATAAAGCAACCAATTGAAGGGCTTGAGGAGATTGAAGAGGAGACCATCGAAGAATTTCTGAATCATATGAAGGATTTAGAACAACAAGGAGATATGATGGTTGAAGCATCAAGTGGGACCATAGGGTATTATGTTTTTAAGACTGATAGTTTGTCTATGGATGCAAAACAAATGAAGGAGAATGTTAATGCAGTTGGTGAGACAAGGATAGCTCTTGTGGAAGATAAACAACAAGAAATTGAAGGAAAACTTGAAGAAAAAACTATGTTAGCTGAAAACATAGTAAAGGATCATCAATTCACCATGATGATAGGCGCAATGGAAATAGCCATGGAAACTGTTGAGACAATCAGTAAGAAAGAAGGACATCTACAAAAAGATGTTAAGAAGGAAGAAACCTATGCAAAGGACTTAACATTGGGAGAAGGAACACTAACAAAGGAGTGTTTTGCAGAGGGTGAACAATCTTTTGAAGATGTCAGAAGTATGGAGAAGTATCTTTCAGAAGATAAAAAATTTGAAGTAAAGGAGGATGGAGAATGTCTCTTAAATGACAGAAGCAGTGACTTATTGCAGCAGAAGGAACTTAACAATGCATGGATGTGTGAAGATGTGACAACACAGGAACAAGTTCTTGTGGAAGAAGGAGATGAAGTTCATTCTGAAGATTTGATATGTGAAGCAACGGTTGAGATTGTGTAACCTTATGATTTCCAAACTAATAATTTGTGTATAGATGCAGGAAACATAAGTGATGATGAAATACTTGCGAAGTGTCACAAAGAAATTGCATCGCTGGAATATTTGCTAGAAAATTTAGAGTAAGACAGTGTGATTGCAGAAGAAGGATTTCATTACAGTGAACAAGAGAAGGAAGACATCATTTGAGCAGATGATGTGGAAGAGAGACTAATGGACAGCTTCATGAATTCTTTTGAGAGTTCAAATCAGCGATGTGCTGACAGAGGAGAAAGAAATAGTGCAGCAAGATGAATTGTTGCCAAAGGAAGATAAGGCATAGAATTCTTGTGTTTTTTATTTTAACAAGTGTTTTGTGAGTGCAGGTTTTGTTGCAATTGTTGGAGGAGATTTGGCACAAGTGAACATCCAAATAAAGGTGAAAGAAGAAGACTCGGTGGAAGAATTCAATCCATGGAACAAAGATGTTAAATTGTTGGAGAGAGTGTTGGACAATCATGATTCAATCATGAAAGAGGATAAGGATGATAGGGAAGCAGTCAACAACATAGCAAGCAAAGCAAAAGTTGGAGCAAGCATAGCTAAAGTTGGAGCAAGAGAAAAAGTGGAAGAAAAAGTAGACCAGCAACTACAAAGAGAAAGTAACCAGCAATAGTTTGAAGAACAAGTGGATAGAAACAACAACTTGAAGCAAAGAGAAAGAGGTAGAATTAAGAAACAAAACATGGACCAGTCCAAGGATGTACTGTAGATAGAGATTGAAGAAATGTGGCAAATGATGATGAAGCAGTACAAATGGAAGAAAATGGTAGCAACAGGAAGAAATATCAATCAAAACTTGAACCTGATTGATAAGAAGGAGAAGATGGAGCAAAAGATAGCAGAAGTGTAGAAGCAACAAGGGAACAAGACATTTGGACAGTTACAAAAAAAAGTATGGGATCCAGGAAGACAAAAATCAAAAGACACATGATCAGGAGATCGTGAATATTTTCTACTTTGGGAGTCTGATGCAGGAGAATTCACCCAAGAGAAAATCATTGTAATTAAGTAGACATAGGGTGTCATGTATTTTTATGAAGTTGGATTCCTAAGTGATAAATTGATGTAATATTAGGCTTTGAGTGATTAAAATAGGAATCAAATTAGATGTGTGAGATATCTTGTAAATGCTCTCGAATAAGGAGGACATGAGTGGCTAGTAATGACAAAGAGTTAGAAGACAAATCCAACTCTTAAATTAGTTCATGATTCGAGGAACAAGAGAGAGATTTTAGGAATTTAATGAGTTAAAATTGGACATAGAGGATAGAGTACATCTAGGAGTCGGTTCAATAGATTTAGGAGTCGAACCAGGATGAGTTGAACAAGAACTTCCTGGCATATATGTAAGCCTATGGACAAAAGGAAGGAAGAGGCCACAGATGTCAAAGATCAGGCCTGTGAGAGACAGAGGTCTCATTCTGTAATCATTGTTGATATTTATTAATACAATCGACTCGATTTCAAGTTGGAATGTGTGTTTCAAGTGTTGAATTGTATGTGAATTTGTAGGTTCTGTAACAGGAGTTGCAGGTAGAGTTCTGCAGAACATGCAGATGGAGAAATTATAAGAGATTCATAATGGATCATTGAATCCATTCGAAGGATCCAAGAGGACAGTGATAAAAATCACAGAAGTCAAGCTTAGAAGGGAGTCACAGTGGAATAACGAAAGGGGAAGAACCGTTGGATCTTGAAGATCAATGGCTAGGGTCCAATCACAAAGAAGGCGGAGAAATATCGCATTGGTGGTTTTGTAACAGTGGAAGCGGATTTCGGGTGGCATCAAAACCAGAAGTGATATTGAAGGATGAGCGCCAATTCCACTCATCAAACACCACATAGCAACAGAGGTGAGAAGGAAAACCGTTTTATTGGGTGTTTAAACCCATTGCTTGTTGTCTTTCCGAAATCATTGTCAACTTTTGGATCTACTAAGTGTAGATCAATGGCGGAGAACTGTCGGGCAACTTTGCATAGGGAAAGGATATCGACCGTTGGATTAAGAACCAATCAACGACCACGATCTAATCGCAAATCGATAATCAAAGGAGCTAAGGAATGGTGGGGGATGGATAGGCCAATGAACGAAATAGTGATAATCTGATAGCCGATAAGCAGAGATCAGAGATCAGAGGTATCGGAGATTGGAATGATCATCGCAGTGCTGTGGAGAAGTCTAAAGGTGCAGACCCGACAGAGATATATGAATGCAGGTGTATAAGATTTGAGTTCCAGGTTATATGTTTAGAACTTGTTTCCTGTTGTTCCTGTGTATTTGAGTTAAAGTGATGCGGCCCCGGTTTTAAAGGAAAATCACATATCGGAAAGTGGAAGATGTATGTGTTAAAGACCCGTGGAAGGCCGATACCCGATTGCGATAAAGGTAACCTCAAGATCTGTGCAAAGCCCATACCGAGCCGGGAAAATGTATGTTTTGTGGGGTTTTCCTTTGTAAATGGTTTATAAAGAAAAATAGTGTTTTATACGTTTAAACATATGTAACCAATGTATTAAAGGGAAAGGTTATATATATGTGGCTTAAAGGGTTGTATAAAGGTTACGAAGGGGTGATTGAGTACCTCTGCTTTAAGCGGGGTGATTAAGTTCCGATACAAAGGAACTGATGAATGGGGCCTTAACCATTTATGGTAGAATATTTGACTCCTTTGAGAGTTATACACCTGGGACAGATGTATTTATGCATATTCATGCATATTATGGGTATGTGCAGGGGTAAACCAGCATCACTTTGGCATCTGATCTCTGTTTGATGTGCACAATATCTCGTTAGAAAAATCTATCTGATAACTACAACTTTTGGACCTATGATGCTCCCAGTTTTTCAAAAAAATGTTGTTTAGGGCCTCAAAATGGCTCTAGAAGTTCAGGACCTGAATGTAGGTTTTAACCCCGTATAGAAATTACCTGCATACGAATTCTAAATCATAGGAAAAATAAAAATGCGAGAGCATAACACATAAAACACATATACACAGAGATTTCCCACTGGATCCCAAAACCAGGACTACCAGCTTGATTTTTCAGTATATTCCTTTCAATGTTACAATACATGTTTATACATGCCGAAGCATCCAATACCATGGACCAAAAACCATCGCGTCCAAAACCATGGACCGAAAACCATCGCGTCCAAAAAACATGTGCGAAAATCATGCACAAAACCATAGATGGGTCCGCCCAAAGTGGGGTTACGGGTACCCCTCAAACCCCTTGTTAACTATGTGGAAAGAATATAACACAACCCAACAATCTCCCACTTGTTGTTTTCTTTCCACAAGAGAGCTTAGTCATTTTTCCAACCTTGAAAC
>APFE030309198.1:7838-26459 GCA_000404065.3 Pinus taeda
AAAATAAATGATATAATTATAATGGTTAGTTCAAAAGGTAATTTATTTACTTAATTAAATATTATTAATATAAATTGGGAAGTTAAATTAAGTTAGAAAGTAATAATAATACTAATAATAATAGCAATAATAATACTAATACAAATACGAGGCGAGGAAAAATAAAAATTAGAATAGAGAAAAAATAACCAAATAAATAAATCATAATAATAATAATATTACAAATACTACAAGACATAGATAAATAAAGAAAGCACAACACCGAGGAGGGGGCAGAAAAACCAACTAAGAAGAGAACGCTGGAATCCAGCACCTACTAATTTTCCAGCCATCATCTCTATTGAGATTTTTCGGCCTCTTTTCAATCTCGATAGCTTCCCTAAATTTCCGGTGATGGAACTGAGAAACTTTGGCCACAACCTTGGCCGCCTCAATAAACACCTAATGCTTGGTCTTTTCTACATGCTCAGCTAAAGCTGACGACTTGGATCTCTCATGTCTTAGGTTAGCAGCATGTTCACAGATCCTTTGATGGATGGAGCGCCTTGTTTCCCCAATGAATGGAAACAATCTCAATAGAGATGATGGCTGGAAAATTAGTAGGTGCTGGATTCCAGCGTTCTCTTCTTAGTTGGTTTTTCTGTCCCCTCCTCAGTGTTGTGTTTTCTTTATTTATCTATGTCTTGTAGTATTTGTAATATTATTATTATTATGATTTATTTATTTGGTTATTTTTTCTCTATTCTAATTTTTATTTTTTCTCGCTTCGTATTTGTATTAGTATTATTATCGCTATTATTATTAGTATTATTACTTTCTAACTTAATTTAACTTCCCAATTTATATTAATAATATTTAATTGAGTAAATAAATTACCTTTTTAACTAACCATTATAATTATATCATTTATTTTGATCCTAACTTTTTAACATACATATATATGTATTTGATTATTGAAATAATTAATAAATTACTTTTTATACTAATCATTAAAATCATTATTAATTATAAAAAAGAAAAATCTAGGCCTCAATTATGATTTTAAATTTATATAATATATTAATATATAGTATTATATATTTATTATTTATATATTAATAAATTCTCTTGAAATTAGTTCATCTTAATTAACCTGATATTATAACTTTAATCTATATATAAGTTAAATGAATTATAAATAATTTTTTTTTAAAACACTGAAAATAATAATAATCAATGATAACTAAAATAAATTGCTTATTTTTTATTTATTTTTATTATTATTTTATCATTATTATTTTATTTTTTTCCTTATTATTAATTAATTTTTTTTATGCATAATAATTATTTAGTGAAACAAATATATTATTTTATTTTTTATTTTTAAATCCTAACCTCTATCTTATTAAACATAATATTATAACTTTAGGTTATATATATTATATATATATATTTATATTATATATATATAATTAAATAATAATTAATTAATATTATTTAACCCACCATTTGAATTAGTTCTTTAACCAGAATTGAACTCATAATAATATTAAATAATATTAGAAATAATAATTAAATTAAAAATTTTATAAATATAAATTTGTCGTAGGTCCTAGGGTTAGAATTAGTCGTTAGTCAATCTAGTTGTTGGAGTCTCTGCTCAAACTATTTAACATGCTAAGCTGGATCTGTTTCTTCAACTTGTCCTGACAATGAGCCACACTGGTTGGTTCAAAACGCGTTGACAAATGTATGTCTACATGTGATTTACGCCGAAGTTACTCCTTCAACCATTATGAATCACAAAAACCTCAATTCGACTTTGACATCATTTACAGAAAAGGGAAGAAATTTTTTGTTGCAGATGCACTCTCAAGAAAGGATGAGGATGTGGAAGCATTGTTTTGTGTTATTTCTATTATCCAACTAGATTGGATAAATGAAGCAAGGCATGAACAGAAGAAGGAAAAAAAAGTGTGGCCACTCATTCAAAAGTTGCAAAATATCCCTTCAAACAATATTTCTAGAACTTGAAGAGGAAGGAAAAATCATATTGGAACCTGGAGCAGTCACAGAAACAAGAACTCGATAGCTAGGAAATCGATCAATTTCAGAGTATCTCATTAAGTGGAAGAACTTACCTACTGAAGATTCCACATGGGAGGACAAGAATTTTATACAGAAGCATCAAGAACTACTCAAGCGTTGAGGACAATACTTTTTGAAGTAGAGAGGCATGTTAGGCCCCTATACTACTACTGTAACCCCTTATTATTATTAGTACAACCCCCTTATTATATTGTTGTACCCATGTAGTCCCCATATTGTTATTATTGTGCCCCATAAAAGCCCACTATTGTTATTATTGTTACCTTACATTATTATTGTTATGTTGGCTATAATTATATTATGACCCCTTAGACTCCTATATATAGAAAGGAGGTCTTGTCATTTGCCTTATCAAAGAAATGTTCATTTATGTAATGCAAAGGAGGTTTCCCCCTCGAAGAGGTTGAACTCAAAGGTGTTCATCTATCTTTTCTATCTTTTTGTGAGTTGGTTTCATAACAGATGGGTGCATAGACTAGTAGGAATCCCCTTCATATCTGAGTAGTCCCAGGGGAAGGCTTCTTTTTGTTTCTGAACAACGTCAAAGAGTTGTTTCTTCTGGGACTCTTACAGATCTAGATTGATATTCAGGGATTTTCTTGGTTCTATTTCCACATAAATACTATCATGGGTCGCATTTGTAGGTAGCTCATCAAATCCATTTGATGTTCCAATACTTTCATGTGTCTCACAACTCAAGATGGACTCTAAGATTTTCTGATTTAAATCTGAAACATAATAGGGATCAATAATAAAGGTCATAATTATGTCATCTTCCCTTTCTATTTTTAGCTGGAGGATCTATCCAATAGTAAGAACTGGTCTTAATTCCTCATTTTTTGATTCAGACTCTTTCCTTGGTAAACATTTCTTGCAGCCTATTGGTTTTTCTAATGGGTTAGGTTTTGTGGGAGGATATAATACTAAATTCTTAGTGTTTTGTCCATTTGAAATGATCATATCTCCAGATCGACAACTAATATAAGAGTTTGTGGTTGCTAGCCATGGTCCTCCCAAAATCAGGGGATGGCTTCCAGCTGAAGATTGCGTTTGGAGTACTAGGAAGTCCATAGGGTAGTGCCATGAATTCACCAAAATTGTGATATCTTCTAACTACCCTGCCAATTTCACTGTAGATCAATTTTTTAGCTCTAACACTTTAGGTGTGTGTTTCATGTTACAAAGACCTAATGCATGCATAGTTTTAGCAGTGATGACATTTATGGTAGCACCCAAATCTACCAGTACATTTGGAATTTCTACCCCATTAATTTGCATGGTTAAAGTTGGGTTCTTGGGATCCCCCCACTTTATAGGCATGGACCTTTCCATCATAAAATCTTATAACTTCTCCATTACATGAATGGTGAGCCAGTCTCTTGATTTATTTTTAGGTTTCTTAGCATAATATTCCCTAAGAGCTTTTGTGTATATAGGTACATCCCTCATAGCTTGTAATAGGGGAATCTTGACAGTTAAAATATGTAACTCCCCTAACAAGTCAAACTCAACTTGAGGGGATTGTTTAATCAAAGCCAACATTTTTGGATAGGGTGGTTTAGCTTGGTTTTTTTGAGTAACTAGCAGTTGAGGAGGTGTATGATTTTTGTTGACTCAATTTGATTCCTCTTCAACCATTTCTGGTCCCTTTTCCCCACTATCAATTATGATAATTGGTGAGGGTTGAGCATCTACTATCCACCCAGATCATAAATTCATCTCATAGAATTCTGTGGTAGAGATGTGTTGCACAAAAATTGTCACCTTGACATTCTGCAATTAGTGTGAGTATATCATCACTCATACCTTCCTCCTTTGCAATTCTTAAACCTCAGTTCTTCATATCAAGCTTTGAAAATAAGAGAAAGACCTTAAAAATCTCTAAAACTCTGGTTCTGTACTTTCTCTTAGCATTACCTGCGGTCCTGCACCTATTGGTCATGTCCCCTGTGCACTTGACAGCTCTGTATCTGTGTTATGGGTGCGGACCCCTGTAAAAGTTAAAAAGGCGTAAATACATTCTTAAAAACTCACTTTGAGTCATTTTTGGAAGCTTCTAGAGGGAATCTTGAGGTGGCAAGTTTGCTCCTTGAGGATTCATGCATCCCATACCTTAAGGAGCTAACCCCTTCATGTGAGGAGCTTATTCCTTTGAAGGAGGACTCTATCCCTTTAATGGTGGACTTGTAACCTCCTTCCTTTGCACTATAAAATGAAGCATTGGGCTGGTTACTAAGGAGGTTGAAAGATGAATATTTTTTAGGGTAAATGCTGCTGGAACTTAGTCTTCCTAATTGAGTTTTTGAGAGGAGAGATTAAAAAACTTTTGATCTCATTTGGAAGAGAGTGAGGCTTGTCAAAGTAGATAAGATTCATGTTTGGACCCTGGGAAGAGCTTGTATAGCATCAAGGCACCAAAGGTTGTAAAGTTATTCTATTTCAAAGTTAATACAATCAAGTTTATTTTTCTTAATAAGTTGTGTTTTATGGTTTATTTCATGGATTCCTTGATCACCATGATGAACATGATTTATTATATTAGCTATGCAAGTGTTATTTGATGTGTGCTTGTTTGTGATTGCAGATTATTAAAAGCAAACTCTTTCGGAGCTATTGGAGTATGGCTGCTACAAACTAGCGCTGGACTTAAGATAGGATCTAAAACACCTCTTTTGTTTTTATTAATGAATTGCAATGTGTTTAGAGAAAGGTAGATTTTCTTGTCCTACTTGTTTCTAGATATCTGTTGATACTAGGGTGATCGGTCTTGTCCACAAGAACGATTTATCCGGCCAACAAATTGGCAACTCTATTGGGGATTTAATTTTCCTTTGTATTTGACTTGAGAAACTTGATTTTTGTTTCTGGTTTTTGCTTGATGTGTGTGGGATTGGGTAGTTTTTAGGTCCTGGATTGTTTTTTTTGTTTTTTAGAAATTTTTGAGAGGACCACAAGTTCTGTTTATATTATAGTGCGGACCTCTCTGCACTGTTACTTTACTGCACAGAGCGGTACTGCATTTGGTTTTACTGGAAGCCTGCAGACCCTGTCAAAATTTTTGAAAAACCTAAAATCTTTTCATCCAATTAAGTTTAGGTTCTATTTATTACTTTTAGTCTCTACCCAGATCTGCACATATCCTGTCAAAAGTCTCTCGTGAGTAAGTTCCATTGGTATTGTGTTTTAGATGAATTTCTAGAAGTTTTGCATGCTTGGATTGGTTTCCACTCAGTATCTGTAGTGACTTAAAGATTAGAAGCCTAAGAAACCTTAGATCACCCTGGTATTTTTTTCCTTCTTGATGAGTCTGGCTAGATTGAGAAATCTTCCCTTGGTGAGAAATAGATTTCGTTTCTCTTTGCAAATATTTGAACGAACTTGGTCATAAGTTGTGAATTTCATTTTTATAAAAGAAAACATAGCTAGGTGTTTTTGATTGATTTGTTATTCTGAATGAATTAATCCTTAGTTTACTGAATAACTAAGTAAAACATCCTCAGAAACATTTGAAGCTTTTATTTCAATTAGGTTTTTAGAAGTTTAGATCTGAAGATTAGATTTTTCATAGTTTTGAGTGTATTTTCTAGAAATTATAGTTTCTCTTTTGAAAAAATTGTTTTATGTAGTTTTGAGTGTTGAAAAGAAAAGGGATTTATTTTGTGAGCATAATTAGTATCTTCGTTTTGAGTTTATTGAAAAAGACAAAAATATTTTCTTTTCGTTTATATGTTGAAGGAAATATTTTTTTTTTCAAGGAATTGCATTCTCAACTCTTTCTTTAGCTAGAGATTCATTGAAAGGAAAAATGAATTATTAATCATTTTAGGTGCATTTTTTAGTGTTTTTGGAGTTGAGTCTTCACACCATCAAAGTTTCATCTCTGTACCTATTGACTTAAGAAACAACCAATAAAAATAACACTTAATTAAAATTCATCTAGCAATCTTTTTATTTCTAGGGCTCTTATCACCAATATAGCTTAGGCTAGTATCTTGGAGTAGGGAGTAATTAACTCTCCAAGATAGTTAAAACAAACAAGTAGCTATATCTTGCGGTAGGAAATAAATCCAATTGTAATTGATATAATCTGGGAAGCTCTCCTTAAATGAGTCAATCACGAGATCATGTCCAAACCTTTGAGATAATAAAGTCTATCTCATTGGGAAAGATAGCAGATTTGCGCGTATTAAAAATGGTAAACCTCAGATTAACCATTGTCGAGGAGCCTAGGGTCACTTGTTGGTAAATCTCGGATTAATCATGTCAAGAAACCTTCAAGGGGATTGAGATTTTCTACTTTTCCCTTGCACATAGATCAGTTCGTAGACTGTTCCCCCAATTGTATTTGTTATTGTTGGTAACCTTAGTGACCATAATCTTAAGATTCTTTCCTAAGGTGACGGCGAAGGACGAGTCTCACTGTACCTAAAGCAGACGCCGACTAAACTCACTTGGACTCTCTGGGGGGTTCTCTTCACTCGAGATGGTTTTGTGAAGAAACTTGTGCCAGTCTGTTTCATTAAGCAAGTTGTCGGGGTAACTGTTCCAACCGCCATTTCTGTATTGAATTCTGCGATGTTGGATTTCATCACCAAATAGTGTTTTCAGTATGGAAAGTCACTATTTGTGTGTGGTTTGAACTCATAGATTGTTAGGCATGTGATTCAATTGTTTGGTTCTTTAGAGACTTTAGGTGGTTTTATTGAGATTCTCTTTGTTTGTGTGTGAAGTAATTAAATATTTAATCGTGGCTGAATTACCGAGACAATCCGGTAGACTTCGGGGGAAACCTCCCGAATATACACAAAGTTAGCTTGAAGGGCTAAGAGCTCTTGTAAAACCTAGTGACAATAGAGTTGGGTCACCAGAGGCTGGAGAATCATCTTTAATTATTCACCTTGATTATCAAGTTCCAGCAACAAAGTATATTTCTAAACCAATTTCATTTTCCGAAGTTACTGGTAGTATTTCTCCTACTAGTGAATTAATTGAGGAACCTGAAATTTCTGAACCTGAAAGTGAACCTGCTGCTACTTCATCCTCAGGATTTTCTTCTCCAACTTCTAGTGGTCCTAGTCCACCTAGGGTAGGAAGTGTCATTACCCAAAATCTTCCTTCAGGACTCATTTCTATTGAAGAACTTGTTAGTCTAGATGAAGATATAACTCTTCCTGAAAATCAACCAAATTTAGAACTTAGAGAGTGTGAATCAATATTCTACAGTCCTTTTAGAAGTGACGCTTGGTACGTATCATTAACGAACTTTTTAGAAAATCCGGGTCTTGCTTCTTCACCACCTCATATTCCTTTTCATCCTACGCCCAGAGGTTATTATTCTCTTTCAAATATGTCAAAACGGTCATCCATGTTTTCCCAAACACCGGAAACATTTTTATATGGTGGTCCTTTTGTTCCTTCTGGGTATCAGTCAGTTTCTATGGTACTTTTTCAGGAGCATCTCCTGAACCCATTAAACATGGGATATCAACTGGTCATAACGAAACTCCGTCGTTGAGTGTAGAAGAAATTCTTATGATGTCTAGTGCTATTCCAAATCCGCAACATGAAGGTAGTCAGTTACCACCTGGAGGGCAACCTCAAGGTAGTCAGTTACCACCTAGAGGGCAACCTCAAGGTAGTTAGTTACCGCCTGGGGGGAAACTACAAGGTGCTCAATTACCACCTAGGGGCCAACCTCAAGGTGGTCAATACCGCCTAGGGGGCAACCTCAAGGACAATACATACCTTCAGGACAGTACATACCTCAAGGTCCACCCCAGACTCAATATATACCTCAAGGTCAACCCCAGTATCAATATATACCTCAAGGTCAATCCCAATTTCAGTACGTGCCTCAAGGTTATCAACCTCAAGGTCAATACCCAACTCAAGGTTTCCAACCACCTTCTGGTCAACCATTTGTTCAAGGAGCTAGAAATGTACCTTTCAATTATTAGCCCTACACTCAACCTGGTTATGGTCCTCAATATGCTCAACCTTTTATGGGTCCATACCTTGGAATGAACGTGGTGTGGGATTCATCAAAACAGCCTTTGCAACCCAATGTGTAGTTTTCATCTCAATCTGGACAACCTTTGGTTTCTGGTCCAGCCCAACAACCTGTCCAGCTATTATTCAAACTTATGCACCTGGTATAGTTCATCAATCTGGGCCTAGTTCGCCTCGAACTCTGCCTCAAACAACTGCTACAACTACTGCAACTTCTGTTCAATCTACCCCACCTACTTCTGGAGTATCGACAGCTTCGGTTTCTACTATTCCTGTATCAACTCCTCAGACCTCTTTACCATAGCTCATACCTACAATTTAGACTTCGGTTTAGATACCTGTAGGACAACCTGGTCCAAGTACAGTTGTCACAAGTCAACTGCAATTCACTTATCAACCGTACCAGGGATAGTATCAATATGGTCCTGCTATACAAAACCTAATTTATCAGTATCAACCATACCCTGGGTATACTTATCAGTGACCTCAACCCCAACAACCCTAGTTTGGTTCGGTTAATCCTAGTTTTTCGGAGGATATAATATTCCTAACGCAAATCCAATTCCAGGTTATTCTGGATATCCTCCTCCTGGAACTAGTCTTGTGACCCAAGGTTTTCGAGACCCTAACCATCAAATACTGTTTATTGCAACTTTGGATTTACCTGATTTTTCGCACCTTACGAATGATCCAATTTACTATCTTCTGTATTGGCCGCCAATGCCTAATAAGTTGCCCAGTGATATCCTGAAGTTTGAGGGTAGGCCAGGAAAATATCCATCAAATCATGTAATGACTTATCACCTCTGGTGTGCATCCAATTCCATTATAGATGATTCAATTTTCTTACGGCTTTTTCAATGCACTCCAATTGGTCTCACAGCCAAGTGGTACATTGAGTTACCACGAAGCTCTTTTTATAATTTTAGTCAGTTAGCAACTTCATTCTTAACTCATTTTCAGTTGCCTGTGAAATATGACAATGGCACAAATTTATTAACTTTATTAAAACAATCAATGTCCACATATATTTCAAATCATATTCATGAATGGCGACGTCGACGACGTTTAGTGAAAGTTTTTATCCCGGATCAAATTTTGGCAGAATGGTTTGTTAAATCATTATTACCTAAAATCACTGAGGATGTAGCTAAGGCAGGAGTTGTTACTGAAGAGCAAGTAATTGCTTAGGCTCAGTACCTTGACCTCGTTTATATGTAGTTGGGTACTTTACACCAAAAAATCCTTGATCTTTCGAAACAAAATCAAATAACTGCAGCTCCTTCAGGGTCTCATGCGGCTGATGGTATGATTGGTTCAGTTAGCACCAAGAGTAAGAAGAAATCTGCAAAGAATTCTTCTCCTATTATAAATTTACCAGATTCCCTGACAGGAGAATCTTCCGATGAAATTCTTGCCGATATTCATGTCGTAGAATCATCTACAGCCAAATCAAAATCTAGCAGTAAAAAGAAGGGGAAGAAGAAAAATAAACAAAACATAAAAGAGAAACCAGATAAAACTGAATCTGCTGACGAGAAACATAAACCTCGCTATCCTTGTCTCATTTACGACGAAGAGCATTTTACACGAGATTGTCCACATCGAGCTGAGGTTTCAAAAATCATCAAAGGTTCTCAAACACCTGCTGCCTTGAAGGATCATTTTCCTAATCAAGATAGTAAGATGATAGGTTCTTCCTCAAATGCCTCAGAAGAACCAATTATGATGATGTCCCATGTTAGGATTGTGACACGATCGCAAGACTATGGTAGTAAGAATCCTGTTGGTGGTAAGGAAGTAGAATCTTCTAATTCAAACCCATCAACTTCAACTCCCTCTAGTTTTGATCTACTATAGATCAAGAAACCTAACCCAGCCTTAGTAATCAAACTGCCTGCTAAAGTTGTACTTTGGAAGTCAACTTTCAATCCACATGCGAGAGCTGCTTAGAACTATAACATTGTTGAAGACTTAGCTATTTCCCCTTCAGCAATGTCGGCTGTAGAGGTGCTGCAATCATGCCCAACACATCGTAAATTACTATTGTCTACTATAGGAGTTGTTGATATTCAGGATTCCAACCTTATAATCTTCGATTTAAAAAATAGTACACCTCGTCTACCTCATCAAATGGCTTTCCCGATCCCAGTGTTAGTCAAAAACAGACCTTGCTTTGGGACTGTGATTGATGAGGGAGCTTCTACGTGTATTATGTCGATTCAGTGTTGGAGATCGCTTGGTTCTCCTACACTCAATCAATCCCCGATGATTTTAAAGGCTTTTGATGGTCGAGGGTTTCATCCTTTTGGCATTTTGTAGGATTTACCTATAGGGGTAGAAGGAAAAACTGTAAATCTAGATGTGGAAGTAGTTGATGACCCTCTAGACTACAACCTTTTGTTGGGCCGTAAATATATATTATTATATTAATATATATATATATTATATTATATATATATATATATATATATAATTATATATATATTTTTTTTTAACATGATCGGGTACTTATCTATTATAAAAAACTGCTGAATATAAGCGCTGTTACAAGGAGTGGGGAGAGAGGAAAAGAAGTCCAAAATGGGCGCGTAGGCCTTGACTTCTTAGTAGTAACCTTATAACTGATATACTGAAATAAGAAACGGCTATATTGCCTTACAAAGAGCCCTGCTAGAAAACAAAATTTGCTGGCCATGTGATTCTTTACCAAAACTGATTGACTAAGTCCTCCATCTGAGGATCCTTCTTGCTTGCTCTGGTGGAGGCCTCAGCTTGCATAGATTGAGTGATGTTTTTAATGTGAGAGATGGCCTCTTCCAGGTGGTTGCATTTTTCTTTCAGGCCCTCTATTTCAGCTCGCTGCTTTTCCAATTTTTTCCTCTTTGAGCGACTGTCAGCCTGAAAGTCTTCCTTGAGCTCGTTAAAGTGCTTGATGAACCTTGCAATCATAAAACAGTGTTGCTTGCAGAGTGTGCAAGTGTTATTGCCCAGCACGCGGTCCAGAGGATTCTCAGGGGGATCGCTGCTGACCTGGTTCTCATTCTGAGGTCTAATTTCAGAGGGCTCCGCCATGTCTGAGAAGAAGAGAACAGCCAAGGAGATCAGCGACAAAAAGACCTGAGGAGAGCAGGAGTTATACCTGGTTCGATTCGGGAGGAGGCCAGCTTCAAAGCGGGGGCTGCCTCGCTTGTTGTCGTTCTTCTAGATCTGGAAGAGAGGATAATGCGCTGCTGAGATGGGCTGGGGGCGAGCGCTGATGCTGCAAATCTCCTGAGCCAAGTCAAAAAACATAGAGACTGCTCTTTGCTGTCGAGGATAGAGAGGAGGGAGGGATTTATAAAGCAACTGAGGGGGCTGAACGGGCATGGGATACTGAGGGAGGACGTGAACTTGGGCAAACTCGGGGTCCTCCAGGAGATCTTTGATGCATACAGAGGGGATTACGAAGGGACTTATGCAAGAGGTCTCAGAGGATGGATCACGAGGTGCATGACAGGATCGAGTATCAAGAGAAGGTCGGTCAACAGGCTGGGAGGATTGAAGCACGCGGTTCACGAGGGAGCTGTGAGGGGTCAGAGAATCTAGAGTGAAGCAGATGGAATCCGAGTAAGCCTGATAACTGAGATTATTTGGATTCTGAGACGTACTTAACTTACAATTCTAAAGTGATGTCGGATCAACAGTTCTGCTATGGGATTGCCTTGTCATAGAGATGATCATTCTCCCTAATTTGACCGCTCAGCCTGCTGACGACCTTGGAGGCGAAAGAGTCTGCTGCTGCATTGTTTTCTCTTAAGACATGCTTAAACGTTATTTCTCCCAAATTTCTGATGTTGTGATGGATCCTGAGCTTTATATTGCTGAGAGTGGCTTTGTTGAAGTCTGCTCCTGAGACCAAAGCTGCAATGATGATGGCAGAGTCCCCCATGATGATAGGATTTTTAATTTCCAGCCTATTTAGAATCGAGGTGCCCAGAAGGAGGTTGTATGCTTCAGCCACATTATTAGATACTTTCCCCAATCCCCATTCATAGCTAACAATAGTTTCTCCTCTGTGATTTTTAATGATGCCTCCAGCTCCAGCTTTTCCTGGGTTGTTCTTGGAGGCTCTGTTGAAATGTAAAGTGGGGCGCTTCTGATCTGAGATCCACTGGTTGACCTCTTCCTTGGTTCCTCTAAGTTTCCAGTGGGATCTCTTCTTATGAGATTTTGTTTGGGGGTGTTGAAGATTGGTGTAGCTGAGGCTAAACTTGTAGTACCATTAAGTCTTTGCATGCTGCCAACTTGACTGATCTAGGAGAGCAATGAGGTTGGTGCTGATTGATTCTAAGATGATGGCTATTATTTTAGCTAGGATGCTAGCTATGGAAGGCTTGTTGTTGTTGAAGACATAGTTGTTCCTAGCTAACCAAATTTGCCAACATAGAGTGGCTGGAATGCATTTCCACATTCGGTTGATATTGTGTTTGCATTTTTTGGGAAAGGGATAACATTTCCCACAGTTTTTCTGAAGAGAGGTGATCTGATCAAAACTTTCGCTGATTGTCATGGGGTTTATCAGTTGTTTCCAACAACTTTGCGCAAAGGGACAGAGAAGAAAAATATGCTGTATGGATTCCTCCTCAGCGCAACAGAAGCAACATCTTGAGGGACCCTGTATTCCTCTTTTCCTTAGGTTCTCAGCAGTGAGGGTCTTTCCTTTGAGGAGAGTCTAGTTGAAGTGTTTGATCTTTGGTAAACATTCCGATTTCCAAGCAGTTGTGTGGAGATTCCAGTTTGCCATTTGAGTGGTTGCCTGTAAGATTTTGTACCCTTCTTTAACCGTGAATTTTCCTTCACTAGAATCCCAAATGTACCTATGTTCGACCCCTGAATTTGTAGGCGCAGAACCATAGAGAGAGCGCTTAAGATTGGACCAGAGGTCCCTGAGGTCGATGGGGAGGTTGAGATCCTTCCAATCTTGCCATATGTTCTGATTCCAAGTTGATATGTCGTACAAGGTAGTTAAGTTTCTTTCTTCCATCCAGATCTGGAGTGGTCGAGAAGCTTGAAGAAGATTCCTTGGCTTTGAGCCCATGATTCTGTCTGACCAAATATTGATGCTCTTACCATTTCCAGGGAATTTGGATGTGTTTTCTCTGAATTGTGGGAGCACTTTTTTGATGAGTTTCCACACTGGGGTGCAGGGTCTTTCCACTATTGGCTCGGAGAGGAGGTTCAAGTTTGGACCACTGAGGTATTTCCTTTTTATGACCTCCACCCACCACGATCCTTTGCCTGTAAGAATTCTCCAAATCATCTTGAAACCCAAAGCCCGATTGGAGAGGCTTGGAATTTTGATAGATAAGCCACCTTTTTCATAAGGTAAAGTTACCTGGTCCCATTTAACAAGGCTAAATTTCTTGGTCTCTTGCTTCCCTCCCTGCCAAAGGAAACTTCTGAGGATGATCTCCATGTGTTTGTGGATGCTTGCCGGAGCCATGATGACCGCATATTGGTAGATTGGGAGAGCTGAGAGGATAGCCTTGATGAGGATCACTCTGCCTGCTAGGTTCAGCCAAGAGACTCCCCAACTCTGAAGAAGGCCTCTCATTCTTTCTATATGTTTGGCCCATATTTCTTCCTTGACTATTTCCTTAGCAAGAGGCAGGCCTAGATATGAGAAGAAACTCCAATTCCTTTGCACCGGAATGTCAAGAATCAGGGATATTCTTTGTTGAATTTGGAGAGGGACATTCCAAGTATAGATCTTGCATTTTCTATTGTTCACCTTTCCTCCTGAAGCTGCTAAGAAGGCATCCAACACTTAAATTTCTTTGCCATTAGACTGGAGGTGCCCCCAATGAGAAGAGTGTCACCCGCGAAGAGCGAATGATTCATCTCTTTGGTCCTCTTTCAATTTGGATACCAGTGATCTCTTTTTTCCTTCGAATATTTTCTAAATGAATACTCAGAGTCTCAGCAATAATAAGGAATAAGAAGGGGGAGAGGGGGCAGCCTTGTCTCAACCCTCTAGAGCTCTTGAAATAGTTGCTAGGGAAACCATTGATCAAAGGAGCAGTCCAAGGGTTGGAGATGCACCCGTTGATGATACTTATGAAGTTTTTGGAGAGTCCAAATCTTTTGAGAGTTTCTGTTAAGGAGTGGTCAACTCTGTCAAAGGCGTTTGCCATGTCCAATTTAATTATCATTCCTCTTTCCCCTCTGTTGAAGCTGTTGTGGATAGCTTCTTGAATGAGGATGACATTGTCAGTGATTTTCCTGCTTGGAAAAAAACCTCCCTGGTTCTCAAATATTAAGTGGGGAAGGAGTTTTTTGAGCCTATTGGCAAGAATTTGGGTTACAATCTTGTAGGAGACATTGCAGAGAGATATGGGGCGGAATCTATCAAAGGAGAGGGGATTCATTTCCTTAGGGATAAGAGCTATGTGCGAAGACTTGGTGTTTTCTCCCATCTTGTGATTTTGAAAGACATTCTTGACCATCCGCACAAAATCTTTTTTGATTGTTTCCCAATGATTTCGATAGAAGGCAACCGTGAAGCCATCCGGTCCCGGGGCCTTGTCCTGCTGCATACTGAAGGTAGCTGTGCGAATTTCCTCTTCTGTGATGTCCTGATCCAGTTCTTTGTTCTGAGACTCTGAGATTTTTCTCTCTATTGCATTGAGGAATTCGAAGCTGTCCGTTTGCTGGGGGCAGCTCCTGCTTTAATAAATCCCTGATTGCTTTTAGTTTTAAGGGAGAGCCCATCCCCCTATAGTTCCAAGAGACCAAGATCATTATTTACCGTTGGTTGGGTGAGGACCACTCCTCTCCTTTGCCTTTTCTCCACTTCCTTTCATCTTTCCTAGGTATGAATCCATTGGTTGCTGCGTTCCCGTTGCCATCTCTTTTGCCGCTGTTTCATCTCTGAGCTCTTTGTTTGAATTTCGACCAACTTTTCTCGGAGGGTTTGTGGATTGATTGGCTTCTTTCATTTTGCCTCTAGTTAGGATTCTATCTGTAGATGGAGGAGGGGAAGGGAGGGTGATCATGCGGGTGGGAGAAGGAGGAGCTCGGGGGGAAGATGGAGGGGAAGAAGGATCTTCAATGGACAATGATTTGAAGGGATTGGAAGTTGAGGGAGGAGCTGAGCTGAGAGGGGGGGAGGAGCGTGAGAGGGGGGATCAGGGGGGGTTTTTGAGCTGGGACCTTGAGGGTGGGAAGGTTTTGTCCTTTTCACTGGTTCCCAAGAGCTTTCAGGATTTTCCTCATTCTCAGTTGGGTCATTTGATTTTAACTTACTACATCTATTGGCGAAATAACCATACTCGTGACATACCTTGCATTTGAAGGGGAGCTGCTCATAGTCCAGCTGTTGGATGTGCGTCCATTGGTCTACCTTGATCTTGATGGCTTCCGGCAGGCTTTTCCCTAGATCTACTTCCACGCAGATCCTTGCGCATGCATGCATGTTCTCCCTTGGTTCCGATCTGTCAATGTATTTTCCTACAGCATTCCCTATTGTCTTTACTGATTCATCTTCCCAGCAGTGGAGTGGCAGATGTGGGAGACGGACCCAAACTGGGACAACGTTTGGGATATCCATTTCCGGATCAAAGTCCGGGGTCCATTTGTTCAAGTACAGGCCTCTTGAGTCCATGAAGTAAGGGCCATTTCTGAATATGAGGTTCTTGTCTTCTTTTGATTCGAACAGAAAGGTGAAATAACCTCGCCCGCAGAATATGATGGCTATCTTCCCTTGAATCATCGCGCTCCAGTTGCGCTCAACCTATTTCTGAACTGATCTCGGGGAGGGCCAGAGACCAGTGAACTGGCCTACTAGCCCTCTTTCAACGAGGATGATTGCGGACTTCCTTGGGAGGGAAGGAGGGAGATTTACCTCCAGGATTTCATCAAGATTTTTAATGAACTTGGTCACAGTGGGACGAGTTCAGGAAATGACTGTGTCAGAGAATAAAGAGGCGAAAATTTCCGCATGGTTCTTGGAGCCTGGAGGGGGAGGGGTGAGCCCGGCCATTCAAAGAATGAATGGCCAGCAAAGGAAAATGCAGAAGGGTCAGCGCGAGGTAGGCTAGGCCCCAACGGGGGTGGGGAGCAGCGAAGGGCCAATGGAGGAGGTGAGGGAGCGATCAGGTCGAAAAGAAAACAGGAGGGGCGGCAGCGGCCTTGCCAGGCAGGGCCTGGAGAGCAGGTGCAGATGCAGGCGCAGGAGCGCTAGGTCAGAGATCGCCAGAGCTCAGGTTCCTCCTACACATACCTTCGACAATCAGATTATAATTACTATGTAGAAATGACTTAGATAAGTTACGTTTTTCTAATTACTCTTGGGCCATAATTGGTCTTACACTGTGACTGCTATTGTTTCATCGGTCTTTCGGCTTATTAAGTTTCCTCATAATGGAAAGATCATTACAATAGACCAGTTAAATTATTTTTCATCTGACCCAACCTCTTCTGATAGTATTCAACATGTCGGTAAAACAGCTATCCCTTATAAGGATTTTGGGGTGGGATTGATTAAAGATTTTGGTTTACTAGGAAAATTTTCATTTCCTCCTCCTACCGTATCGCCTTATTTTGCAACCATTCATATGATTTCATTGAACACTATTGCTTTTGATGATCCTTGGATCGTACCTTCTGATTTTGAGGTGGACTCATTTGGTGATGCAATGCCCTTGAGTCCCTTTGAAGCTGCATATCAGGTGGTACAGTCGTTTGCCAACTCTTTTTCAACTGAAATCGATCCAATGAATGTGGTCCATCGGGAGTCACTTCCAATGTCAACCTCAAATTCAACAACTCTTTTTGATCCTGTTCATACTGATGAGTAGATTTGTGAACTTTTGTTTGTTGATGATTTACCATGGGAAGACCTTCATCATCGATCTTCATTTTTACCTAAGATTGATCATTTTGAAAATGATTTCTCATATATTGTTACCACTGATTATGTCAAAGAACCACATAATCCATTGCAACATCTCGATTCTGAGTTGAATTTGGGAAATATTTCTCGAATGATTCCTATTGACATTTCAGTGAAACCCATAATTATTGAAAACATTCATATAGGTGCTTCCTGTACGGACGAGGAAATCCAAACTTATAAAGCCATATTTCAAGAATTCCATGACATGTTTGCTTGGTCATATGAAGAAATGCTAGGAATCGATCCATCAATTGTTTTCCATGAAATTAAAACTTACTCGGATGCTAAACCTCTCCAGCAACGTTTGCGTTAGATACAACCAAGAAAAGTTGCTGCTATTAAAGTTGAAGTTGAGAAATTACTTCGAGCAGATTTCATTTATCCAATTCCTTTAACAGATTGGGTATCGAATATTGTTCCCGTTAACAAAAAGCAAGGAACGATAAGAATATGTATTGATTATAGGGATATTAATGGAGCTTGTCCTAAAGACAATTATCCAACCCCCTATATCGATCAAATTATTGATGATTGTGTCGACAGTGAAATGTTCTCCTTTATGGATGGTTTTTCCAGTTACAATAAAATTGACATACTCCCTTCTAATCAACCTAAAATGGCTTTCATTTTTCCATGGGGGACCTTTTCTTTTTGCAAGTTACCTTTTGCATTAAAGAACGATAGAGCAACTTTTCAAAGGGCCATGTCTTACGCATTTCATGACATCAAGCACATTATGCATCCTTATCTCGATGATTTACCTGCTCATTCCTTATGTAGAGCCAATCATCTCACTCATTTACGATCCATATTTATGAGATGTAGGCATTATCGAATTAGGTTGGATCCACACAAATGTGTTTTCTGTATAGAAACGAGTCCTTTACTAGGATTTGTTTTCTTTGTTAGAGTCGGTCTCGTTAGTCCTCCGTCAGAGATCAAAACTATTTTTGCATTTCATTTTTAGGAGTCTCGCTCCATTCATTCAGTTGCATTCTTCTAGGGGCATGCCATAATCTGATGGAAAGTTCTTATTAGTCATTTCCCATCATGTCTGGCACCTACTGGCTTTGGTCTTTTCATCAATGTTCACTAAAGTCCATGACAGTCAATGTTTGATCTTCTAATGGACGAGAGTCATTTTTAGTCATTAGGTCTAGGGATCAGATAAATTAGTCTTCAAACATGTCCAATAAAGCCTTGCAGGCCAGAGGGAGGCCCTTACAAAGTTACGATTTAAAGAATTTCATCGTCATGTTGACATACTAAGATTGTTCTTCAAAACTGTGTTTTGAAGAAAAGTCAAACAGTGTGTAATTTGTGATAATTTTCAAAAAATTCCCCAGTTGATCTCTTTAGGCGTAGTCATGGTTTCCTTGGTCAAATGCCATGTCAACAACCCCTGCAAAAAAGTGCCGAAAATTTCATCATTTTAGCTAAAAATTCAAAGGGAAAAGTGAAATACAGAGTTGCATTAAATTAGGAAAAAAAGCCAAAATAAAAACATTATCAAAGTGGGTTTTGAAGAAATAAAAATTAAATCCATGACTCCAAGGTCTTTATATAATATGCCCACAAGAAACATA
>APFE030309202.1:9252-24923 GCA_000404065.3 Pinus taeda
ACATGGGTACATCAATATAATAAGGGGGTTGTACTAATAACAATAAGGAGTTACCCTAGTAGTATAGGGGCCTAACAGATTTTATTTTATTTTATTTTTATAAAAGGTGTGGGGAAGATTTATAAATATGTGGTTTATTATAAAGGTTTTTTTATATACGTAATTTTCTTTTAAGATATTTTATTTAAAAAAATAGCAAGAGTTTTTAAAAGAGAAATTTAGGGTTTTTTAAAAGAGATTTTTCGAAGAAAGCTCATTTTCTCAAATTTCCAGCCCCAGTGTTTACTATTCACAGGGAAGGATTATGATGTGTACGCCAATAAGATGGCGACCAAATTTCAGGGTCATGATGTTTGGGATTATGTCTAATTTGGGTTTCCAAAACCTAAAAATTAAAGAAGAGGAATTAGCCCTCACTAATGTAGAGAGGGAACAATGGGAGAAAGACAAAAAGAAGAATGTACAAGCATTGCAGCTTATCTAGTAGGGAGTGGACCAAGCAGTGTTCCAGAAGATTATGATCAGTATTCAGCAAAGAAAACACAAAAGACCTTGACGACAAGCTATAAAGGTATGACCAAAGTCAATATTTTTAAGTTGCAGAATACTAGGAGAGATTTTGAATGTCTGCAGATGAAGGAGACAGAGGACATCAATTCTTTCATGAATCGTGTCATGACTGTCAAACACCAATCAAAAAATTATTGTAAAGAAATTAAATATCAAACAGTGGTTGAGAAGATCCTTAGATCTTTGTCTACCAAATTAATGTTGTGGTAGAAGCCATAAAAGAAGCCAAGGATTTGGCATCAGTGGTAGTTAACGAGTTGATGGGATCACTTCTATCTCATGAGGAAAGGAGAGACAAAAATAAGGATTCCACTTTATAAAACGCTTTCAAAAGCTAGGTTTCTATTTCAAGAGATAAAGGTCGAGGCAAAAGTAGTTCGAGAGGTGGAGGATGGGGTAGAAGACATAGTGGTTAGAGAGATGGTTGAGAATAGCATGAACATCAAAGTGGAAGCAGTTGTAGAAGCTTCAACAATAATCAAAGAGTTGGCAAATCAAAGGTGATATGTTATTATTGCAATAAATTTTGTCACTATGCCGGTGATTGCAGGAAGATGATAGTTGATCAAGTAAACTAGAAAGCTAATGTCACTATGAAGAATACTAAATCCATGTTCCTAGCTTGCCATGCCATGCATGAAACTTTTGGTAATGTGTGGCTCTTAGATAGTGGTTGCAGTAACCACATAACGTGCAACAAGAATTTGGTTGCAAATTTGGATCAATTTATGAACACAGAGGTAAATTTGGGGACTAAAAAGACTGTGGATGTAGATGGCAAAGGAGTGGTCAACACTCTAACCAAGCAAGGGGAGTTGAAGTGAATCTCAGAGGTATATTAACTCCTTAGTCTCAAACATAATTTGATAAGTGTTGGTTAATTGACGCAAAATGGATACAAAGTTATTTTTCAAGGACAAGAGTGTGTTATATATGAGAAGCCCCCAAGAAAGAAACTGATAACGAAGGTGCATATGACTAGGAGCAGACTCTTTCCTCTAGTTATGAATTTTAGTGATCAAGTCAATTCTTTTACACTTGCACGTTCTAATGATTATTGGTTTTGGCACTTTTGGTTTGGACACTTGCATTTTTCTGGTTTAATATTGTTGCAGTAGAAATAGATGGTTAGAGGATTACCTCCCACCAAAGGACCTACTAGTAATTTCGAGTGTTACATCTTGGGAAAGCAACATCGTGAAAGTTTTCTAAAGGGAGTTTCATACATATAAAAGAAGCCTCTTGAGTGCATATAGACTTGTGTGGACCTATGAGGACACAGCCGATTGATGGAAGTTGTAACTTTCTCACTTTCATTGATGACTATAATAGAAAGACTTAGGTTTACTTCTTGAAGTAGAAGCCTTAAAATTTTGCAAAGTTCAAAGAATTCAAAGCCTTAGTAGAGAACCAAAGGGATCGACAGATCAAGGTATTGAGGTCAGATCGTGGAGGAGAATACGACTCAGAGAAATTCCATGATTATTGCAAACAACATGGAATGAGAAGACATTTTACAACCAAGTACACACCGCAGCAAAATGGTGTATTAGAGAGAAATAACGGGAAAATTATGAACATGGCAAGAAGCATGTTGAGAGGAAGGAACTTATCTAATGAGTAGTGGGCAGAAGCAGTTGCATGTGCTATTTATGTAATCAGCAAATCTCCTACAAAGAGTGTGATGAATAGAGTACCAGAACAAGCATGGTCAGGTATGTCTTGCAGAGCATCTCATCTTAGAGTCTTTGGATGTGTAGCTTATGCACATGTTCCTAAGGAGCGAAGAGGAAAATTGGATGATATAAATGAAAAATGCATATTTACTTGTTATAGTGAGCAATCAAAAGATTACAAATTGTATAACCCTATCACCAAGAAGACCATAATTAGCAGATATGTTGTGTTCAAAGAACAAGAGTTATGGGATGGTAGTATAGACAAAATAGTTGATGCACAAGTGCCACTGATGGCAGAAGATGATGTAGCAGAAAGGGAGCAACAAGAATCATAGGTGAAGACACCAAACAAAGACACACCAACAAGGACTCCAAGATTTTTTCAGCAGCATGGAGCTTCAAGCAGATCAATAGATCGATATTCTCCCAGCATTCAGTGAGGTGATGATCCAAGGAATGGTAAGAGAAATATGAGAAGTCTGAAAGATATTTATGATGATTTGGATGTGAGTTCAAATTTTACATTGTTGTCATTTCAACCTTCTTCTATTGAAGAAGCAATCAAAGATGAAAATTGTGTGAAAGCCATGGATGAGGAAATTGAA
The DNA here is from genome assembly GCA_000404065.3 of Pinus taeda. Taxonomy (NCBI): domain Eukaryota; kingdom Viridiplantae; phylum Streptophyta; class Pinopsida; order Pinales; family Pinaceae; genus Pinus; species Pinus taeda. The sequence goes on from APFE030309202.1 coordinate 12,107, forward strand.
GCTATTGAAAAGAATAATACATGGGATTTGGTTGATTTTTCAATGGACAAAAATCTCATTGGTGTGAAATGGGTATACAAGACAAAGATGAATGAGAAAGGTGAAATTGACAGATTTAAAGAAAGACTTGTAGCAAAATGATTCTCACAGCAACCGGGAAAATTTTTTGGAGAAACATTTTCTCCGGTATCCAAATTGGATACTATAAGAGTAGTTCTAGCCACAAAAAATCAAAACAAGCAGAACTTATATCATATGGATGTGAAATCAACCTTCTTGAATGGAATTCTAGAAGAAGAAATTTATGTGTAGCAACCACTAGGTTATGAAGTGGAAGGTAAAGAAGATAAAGTTTACAGGTTGAAGAGAATACTCTATGGACTCAAGCAAGCACCTAAAGCTTAGTATAATAGAATTGGTAGCTACATGATCAAGAATGGATTTTGCAGAAGAAACATTGAGCCTAACCTGTACACAAAGTTAAATGAGCATGGATAAATTTTGATTTTTTCTTAGATGTTGAGGACATGGTTTATACAGGTGATTTTGAATTGGATGAATTTAAAGCAACCATGAGGAAATAGTTTGAGATGACAAAACCCGGTCTCATGAAATATTTTCTTGACATAGAAGTTGAGCAATTTGACAAATGAATTTTTATTTGTCAAAATAAATATGTTAAAGATTTGCTGAAAATATTTAGGATGGAAAATTCCAAACCTGTCCCTACACCAGTTGAAATGGGTACAAAGTTAAGAAATGATAATGAAGGATCAAATGTCAATCAAACTCCATTGAAAATAATTGTTGGCAGCCTCATTTATCTCAGAGCTACAAGATCGGATATTATGCGAGTATGTTTCATTCTAGATTTATGGGGACTTCAAAAGACACACACTAGAGTGCAAGAAAAAAAATTCTACGATACATAACATGACCTAGAGATTGTGGCATAATGTATGCAAGCACCATAAACAAGGATTTGATTGGGTACACAAACAATGATTTTGTAGGAAGTTTGGATGATAAGAAGAGCACTTCTAGTTATGTGTTCCATCTTGGTTTAGGTGTGATCATGGGCATCTAAGAAGCATCTTCTTGTGACATTATCATCAACAGAAGTAGAATATGTAGCGATAACATCAACAACATGTCAAGCAATGTGGTTACGAAGAGTATTTGATGGACTCAAGAAAAAATAACAAGGATCAACAAAAATATATTGTGGCGACACCTCAACAATTTCATTACTCAGGAATAGTGTGTTTGATCAAAAGAGCAAGCATATTGATACTAGATATCATTTTATTAGAGAACTTGTGAGAAATGGAGAAGTTCACTTTAATACTTATAAATCTAGTGATCAATTGGCTGATATATTTACTAAGTCATTTGAAAAATATGTGTTTAATTTTCATAGAAGAAACCTAGTTGTTGTCAGCTTAGCTGAGACATAGACTAGTAGACATGTTTGAGTTGTCATGAGTCATGTCCTAGTTTAGCAATTGTAATTAAGGGGGGGTGTTAAAGTCACTAATAGCCCTTGCATGGAGATCTATCTAATATTAGATAGTCATTTAACTCAGTGTGAGTCAAAATGAGTTAAGTGATATACAAATTTAGTGTTTGGTTTCATGTCAAGTTATTTTAGGTGAGTCGCTAGTTGGAAACATATAAATATCCCTCACCAGGTTCATTTTAATTAATTAAGTTTTTGTGTGATTAATAAAAGAGCCACAACGCGTTCTTTTTGTGTGTGAACCTTATGCTTTGGCTCCTATTCCTTTCCAACATAAATTAAATATCGAAGACTCCAAGGATCACGGGAACAATGTGTTCCTCAGTGCTCATGCATCTGCAAATGGTTGAGATTTCTTTTTTGTAAAACTTCATCTGGATCTCTGTTAGATCCTATACTTTGAGCTCTCGACCTAATTTTTCTTTGCGCAAGATTTACATCATAAGTTGTATCAGATACTTTGTGCTCTCATCCTAATTTAAGTTGTGCCGAACAGTTACCTCATAAGTTGCATTATCAAATGTAACGACAACTATTGGTTGAGAATAATGTCCCTTATTTTTTCAAATGAAGAAAAGTATATATGCATGTTATTATTCTATTAATAACAAAAATTTGAATTGATTTATCTACAATTATTTTAGTTGTACTTAGTTGCAACCAAAGCCATTTCTTTCATCTGTATGATCGATTACAAAATTTCATAGGATCCCTTGACAGAGTTCATATATCCACTTCACGCCTAATAGATTTTGTGGTTAAGAATTTTCTCGACTAATTCTAAATACTTTTGTAGAATCCACATTTCATCTTAGGGAAAGAACCTCGAGCCTGTTTTTCTCTCATAATGAGAAATAATCACAACTAAAAATAAAAATATTAACTATAATGGAGAAACGAAAATGATCATTTGTCTATAATGGAGAAACAAAAAACGAACATTTATCATTATATTCAAGTAAGAGTTCCATAAAAACATATTCCTCTTTGAACTAATGTCTAAATTTGTTTTTGTTTTGTTTTGTTTTTGTTTTTCATAGAATAAAAAAATGACTAGATTTGTATTAAATATATAGAACCAGTTACATATTTCCTATAGTCATCTACCTTCATTTTGAAGAAAAACAACCATATATAGTCCTGAAACTTAAATAAAGTCATGTTGTCCATTAGTTTAAAATTTGAGTATCTTGTTGTCCCATGAACAAAAACATACAATATTCTAAAAAAGAAAAAAATTATGACATGGGCCTAAACAATGTATAAAAACAAGATACAATCAAACAGATTAAGGAATTGCAATGTGTCCCTCCAGACTAGGTTCTCCATTAGAGTAAAATTTGTAGTGTATGAAACTATCAATATCTTCTAGCCCCTATTTGGATAAGTTGTCAGCCGTGGTATTTTTCTCCCTATAGATGTGCTGGATGTTGAATTTTGTGAGAGACCGAATGAGTGCATCCACCCTCTCCCGCTAGCCCATGAGCTATGGAGGATCAAATGATTTAGTACCTAAAATTCCCTGTATAACAATCATGGAATCCTGATATACATGGATGTTATGTATTTTATTTCCATAGCAAACCATAACATGCCCCATAATTCCTCCAGTTCCACTTTGGTATTTGTTGCTAAGCTGCCATACCAGTGCAACTTGTAATGGGAGTGTTAACTGATTCTTATCTAGGCACCACAAGCACACCATCCCCTTTGTGTCGCTCCATCAAAAAATCGAGTAAGAAGAATAGTTCACGTGCTTAAATGCCTCCCCATCATATCTTTGTGATGATTCTCCACAAGGTGTATCCATTTCGTCCACACAATGATGTTCGAACTAATACTGGGAGCATTAAGTTGTTTCAATTTGAATATTTGATGATTTTTTGTCCTCCATATTTCTTATATTACAAATAGAGCGATATAACAATATATGCCCCTCCTGCTCAACCCCCATCGAAGGCTCTGTTCCAGGGAGTTAAAGTGTCTGCTACCAATTTTGAAATATGAAAAAGTAGTTTCCCATATTTTGGCTGCAAACCTATAGAGGAAAAAGAGATGTGAAATTGTTTTTAGCTCCTCACCACAAAGAGAACAACTCCCCGAACCCTGCAAGTCTCTTCTACATAGATTATTTGAAGCCATAGTACAATTCTTCTAAGACAACCAGAAGAACAGTATGATTTTGAGTGGGGCCTTAAATATCCACAACGCCATGGACTAATCCACCAATGTGGATTCTCGTGCTTCACTCATGATTTGAGGATAATTTTCTACAACCAGAACAGATCCCTTCCTTAGTGAACCATTCCAAGTCATGTAATCTCCTTTCACATTCTAACATAATCCATCTCCTTTGAGGGATTTAACATACATATCCCATTGCAGTGATTGTGGCCCCTACAAACTAATTTGAGATGCTGATCTCTAGATAGGATGATCGCCATTCCACCCCATAATGCCCTGGTATAGCATTAGAAGTCCTTGACAATGTAATGCCTCCATTGTTTTCACTGATAGAGAAATCCTATATACTAGCAATCATTTCCCTCCCTATTGTAAGTGCATACCTATTCCTAAATGAACACCGAACTCTGTGCATGAACCATTCCTTAATTTTCTGAAAGCCCCTGCATATGTATGAACTCGTTTTGATTCCAATTTCTTGTAGCTTAATTTCTTGTAAGTGATCTTTTGATGATATAATTTGTGCCCAAATCCTTTGTCCAAATAATGCTCACCATAATGATTTAGTATGTAGTGATTTGTTGAAAATTTTCGTATGTAGTATCCCCCAACCTCCAAGCTCTTTTGACTTTGCAATGGTATCCCAAGCGATTAGGTGATATTTTTTCTCTCTTCCTACCCTACCCCATAGGAAATGATCCATAATGGATATCATCTTGGATAAAGTGTGAACCAAAATGATAAACATATGCATTTAGTATGTGGTGAGTTGCTACAAGACAGATTTTATAATGATGTATCACCCTCCCAAATAAAGCCAACAATATGTCCACCCTTTGAGCTGCCTGTCAAATTTTTGTATCAGCCATGCCCAGTCCTCTTGTCTTTACCCAATGGGATTTAGTGTGAAACATAAATAGGAAAATCCCTCCTGTAAATTCCTTATCCCAACCCCAAAAGTGACCGCGAGGGGTTGAATGGAAATTATGTCCCCATATAAATAAATAAGGAAATATTTCATACCATTCCTATTGAGCCTAAAAGCCTCAACGAATTGAATGAATATGTTGTGCAAAGCCTCCCACTAAGACTGGGAAATAATGCCAAAAGTGATAATATCATAAAAAAAGAAAAGGTGAGTGATGCTAACCTCAGGAGTCATCTGCACTCCTCTAAAATTCCCCATTTGTTTTTCCTCGATAATTTTCCTGCTGATACCATCCATAACCAGGATGAAGAGGAGTAGTGATAATCCTCTCATTGCCTTGAAGAAATTAGTAGGAAATCCATTGATCAGAACCACAAGCCACACATATTTAATGCAAGTTATGATCCATTCCACATCGTGTATCTTCAAAGCAGTATTCAAAAGGATGATCTGGAGAAAAGCCCAATCTACACAACCATATTCCCTCCTTAAGTCAATCTTCGTCACCACTGCTTCTAATTTTTTTTTTTTGGTATAATGTGAATGCATTATTGGGCAATAGCAATAACATCATGAATTGATATGTCTTGCAAGAAGCCAAACTGTTCTCTGGAGATATGGACATATAATATTTCATTTATTCTCCCAGCCATGACTTTAGAAATTGGTTTGTAGATGGTGTTGCATAACGAAATCGGCTTGAAATAAGAGAAACTATTAGGTGTTGATACCTTCGGTATGAGATTGATAAAGGTTTACTTTATAGCTCCATAAATATATCTTCTACTCCAAGATTATTCAACCATATCTAATATATCCTAACTCATCAATGTAAAAGAAATGTAGGAACAACTCAACCATTCACCCATCTGGGCCAGGGAAGTTGTCCTTGGAAAAATATTTTAATACAACGTATCTCATCCATGGTGACCTGGTTATATAGTTTTTCATTTTCCCCTCTATCAAACATTCTCGGGTATCCTTAGGCTGCCCAGAGCTGCTATTCAATATGGATACCTCCTCTATTTGAGAATATGTCACTAAAAAAACCAACAACCTCCCTCTGTATTTTTATATTAGATGTCTTATAATTTCCTTCAGCACTTTTGATATGACATATTGCATTTATGTTTCACCTATGACATGCATAATGATGGAAATTGTATAAAAAAACAAGATACAATCAGATATATTAAGGAGTTGCAATGCGTCCCTCCACACTGGGTTCTCCAACAGAGAAAAATGTGTAGTTTATGAAACTATCAATATATTCCAACCGCTATTTGGATAAGTTGTCAACCGTGTTATTTTTATCCCTGTAGATGTGATGGATGTTGAAGTTTTTGAGAGAACGAATGAGTGCATCCACCCTCTCCTCCAGTCCTTAAGCTCTAGAGGATCAAATGATGTAGTACTTGGAATTCCCTGTATAAAAATCATGGAATCCCCATATACATGGATGCTATCTATTTGTTTTTACATGGTAGGCCCCATAATGCCACCAGTTCCGCTCTGGTACTTGTCCCTAGGCCGCCATACCAGTGCATCTTGTAATGAGAGTGTTAGGTGATTCTTATCCAAGCACCAAAACTGCACCGTCCCCTTTGTGTGGCTCCATAAAAAAATATAGCATAATGGTCCACGTGCTTAAATGCCTCCCCATCATACCTTTTTGATGCCTCTCCCAAGGGTGAATCCATTCCGTCCATGCAATGGTTTTGGGACTAATACTGGGAGCTCTAAGTTGTTTCCCTATGAAGATTTGATGATTCCTTGCCTTCCATATTCCCCATATTACAAATAGAGGTATATAACAATATATTCCCCTCTTGTCTAGCCCCCATCAAAGGCTTTGTTCCAGTTAGTTGAAGTGTCTGCTACCAATTTTGAAATACGCAAAAATAGTTCCCATATTCCGAATGCAAACTTGTAGAGGAAGAAGAGATGTGAAATTGTTTCCAACTCCTCACAGTAGAGAGAACACCTCCCCTAACCATGCAAGCCTCTTCTACATAGATTATCCCAAGCCAGAATAAGATTATTCCAAGCTAGCCAACATATCAATATGATTTTGAGTGGGGCCTTCAATCTCCAGAACGCCATGGACCAATCCACCAATGTGGATTCTCATGCTTCGCTCATGATTTGAAGATAATTTTATTCAACCACAATAGATCACTTTTTTAGTGGACCATTCCAAGTCGGTTAATATCCTTTCACGTTCTAACATAATAAAACTCCTTTGAGCGCTTTAACATACATATCCTATTGTAGTGAGTGTGGCACTTGCAAACCAATTCAAGATGTTGATCTCCAAATAGGATGATTTCCATTCCACCCCGCAATGGCCTGGAATAGCATTAGAAGTCCTCACCAATGTAATGCATCCATTTTTTCAGCTGATAGAGAAATAAGATCAAGAATACCAACAATCCTTTCCCTCCTTATTGTAAGTGCATACTTGTTCCCAAATGACCCCCGAAATCTATGCGTGAACCATTCCTTAATTTTCTGAAAGCCCCTCCATATCTATGAACTCGTTTTGTTTCCAATTTCTTGTAGCTTAATCAAATGCTAGATCGGTTCGTGTAAGTGATATTTGTTTGAGATAATATGTACCCATATCCCTTGTCCAAATAATGCTCACCACAATGATTTAGTAAGTAGTGATCTACCGAAAACTGTCATACGCAGTATCCCCCAGCCTCCAAGCTTTTTTGACTTTGCAACTATATCCCAAGCGATCAGGTGATGTTTGTTTTCTCTTCCTACCCTAACCCATAAGAAATGATCCATAATGGATTTAATCTTGGATAGAGTGAACCAGAATGATAAACAAATGCATCGAGTATGTGGCGATTTGTTGTAAGATAGATTGTATAAGGATGTATCGCCTTCCCAAAGAAAGCTAGAAATATGTCCAGCCTCTAAGCTTCCTGTCAAATTTTTGTATTAGTCATGCCTAGTCCTCCCACCTATACTCAATGGGATTTGGTGTGAAACATAAATAGGAAAATCCCTCCTGTAAATGCCTTATGCCAACCTTGGACGTTACTGTGATGGGATGAATGTCGGCCATGTCCCTAGATGAATAAATAAGGAAATATTTCATAACATTCATATTGATCCTAGAAGCCTCACCGAATTGAATGAATATGATGTGCAAGGCCTCCCATCGAGACTTGGAAATAATGCCAAAAATGAGAATATCATCAACCAAGAAAAGGTGAGTGATGCTAGCCTTAGGATTCATCTGCACTCCTCTGAAGTTCCCCTTTTAATTTTCCTGGATAATGTTCCTGCTAATAGCATCCATAACCAAGATGAAGAGGATTTGTGATAATGAGTACCCTCATCTTAATCCTCTCCCTACCTTGAAGAAATCATTGGGAAATCTATTAATCAGAACTACAAGCCACACATATTTAACACAATACATGATCCATTCCATGTTGTTTATCTCCAAACTAGTCTTCAAAAGGATGATCCAGAGAAAAACCTAATATACATAGTCATATGCCCTCCTTAAGTCAATCTTCATCACCACTACTTGTATTTTTTTTTATTTTTTTGTGTGTATAGTGTGAATGCATTCTTGGGCAATAGAAATAGCATCATGAATTGATTTTTCCTACTGGAAGCCAAATTGTTCTCTGGAGATATGGACTGGTAATATTTCCTTTATTCTCATAGGTATGACCTTAGAAATGAGTTTGTAGATGATGTTGCATAAGGAAATCGACCTAAAATCAGAGAAAGTGTGAGGTTCTAATACATTTGGTATGAGACAGATAAAGGTTGATTTTATAGCTCTAGAAATATATCTTCTGCTTCAATATTCTTCAACCATATCTAATAGATCTTGACCCATCAATTCAATAAAAATGTAGGAAAAACTCAATCGTCCACCCATCTGGGCCAGGGAAGTCTTCATTGGAGAAATATTTTAATACAGAGTGTATCTCATCCATGGTGACTTACTTATATAGCTTTTCATTTTCCCCTCTATAAAACATTCTCGGGTATCCTTAGGCTGCCCAAAGCTGATCTTCAGTATGGATACCTCCTTTATCTAAGAATATATCACTAAAAATACCAACAACCTCCCTCTATATTTCTATATCAGATGTCTTATAATTTCCATCAGCACTTTTGATATGACATATTGCATCGATGTTCCGCTTGTGACATGCATAATGATGGAAAAAATTTGTATTGTAATCCCCCTCCCATATCCAGATGTCACGACTTTTAAGTCACCATGTTTTCTCCTGCAATAGTAACATATGTTTTTTCCTTCCCTCCAAAAATTTTAGTCTCTCAAAAGTGCAAGCAACAAGGGGGGTTTTGGCAATGTTTTCTCCAATATCCGAATTTCATTCAACACCAACTTCAGTTCCTGGAATAGTTCCTTTTTTTTTTCTTTTTTTCTACGACCCCATACCCAGTCAAGGCTCTTTATATCCATTAGTTTCTCACTAATGTATCTAATAGCAGTGGTGCCTGAGCGAGTCGGGAAGGAATTCCATATTTTCTTAACCATATCATTAAATTCACTGTCCTCCACCTATGTCCGGTTAAACCTGAAAAAAATACCCTTCAACACCGCTTCCATCCTCCAATGGAGAAAAATAGGGTAGTGGTCTGATATATATACTTGCTCCACATTTGAACACAAGTTCCCCATGGTCTCAAATAAACTTTGGTGAATCATGAAATGATCCAATGTATTTCCAACATACACTTCCCCAGCTCTAGAGTTATGAAAAGTGGGCACAATTGGTGTGGGATGCATATCCACCAAGTTATTCTCAGCAAATAGAGTGTCTGGATGCTTAGAGAGAGGGTCAAATCGATAATTTGTCCCCCAACATTCATCTCGGGATAGGACAACATTGAATTTACTCAAAATAATCAAAGAACCAATCTTAAGAATGTCTTAGTTCTTCACCTGATTCCAAAAGCAAAGTATGACATCGTAAGGAGCATATTAAATCCAAATACGTAACTTCACAGGCAGACCATGGAGGTGCCCCGAGAGTAATATCCCTGCAAAAAAAATGATGGGATTTTAGTCTGGCCCAATATGGGTCCCAAAGAGCAGTAGATCCCCCCGATAAGCCCATGCATCTAGTGGCCACCATGCACTAGTGTGGGAAAACGATATGAAAATATGAGAGGGATCTTTCAGCATCAACCATAGTCTCTTGGATAAGAAGAATGATACATCAAACACTCTGGATGAGATGTCACAGGGACAACATTTTGGAAGTGTCCTAAGTTCACACATATTGAAAGAGATAATAGAGTTTATGGGTCAGACACAAGGGACCTCTATGCTCTAAGTTCTCGGGCTGATGACATATCCAAAACTAGAATGTCAAAGAGACCATCAAAATCATGAAAAATATGTTTCCTTGAAGTCCTACCTTGAAAATATCGACCATCCTTTCCCTCTCAACGTCGAGTGGTGATGTTCTTGGCCAAAGCCAAACTAATAAACAAAGATGTATCTGAAGGCTTGTCATTGTGGACAGTGAGAGAGGAAAGGTCCATCAACGGGTTGAGCATCGGGAAACCTAGGTCACTGTTCACCAAATTTTGTGGGGATGATGGAACACGTAAATCATGCGGGGGTAGAGGGGGCACGGGAGGAGATGAAGAAGAGCGGGAAGGGTCGAGAGGGGCCAATATGGAGGTTGGAATAGAAGGGATAGACACAAAAGCAAAATGATGTAAGGGTTCCATGAGAGTAGACTTAGTGAAATGGGGATAGGTGGTAGCATGAACCAGGCCCCCCTCATGGGTTCGAATCAGACAAGATACTCTGAATCAGTGGCTTAGTGCCTGAAGGGATAGAATAAATGGAAACATCGTTATAATTAGGATCCTCAGAGGATGAAGGGTTACCTCTATCCAAACTAGGGAGAGTGGAGGAATTAGAAATGTTCCATTTAGTTCGACACTATTTTGCAAGTCGTTGAGGCTGTGGTCCCTCTTGAAAGCGCTATGGGCATCTCTCCAATAGTTGGCTCGTATGGTGGCACAAAAACTATTGAAATCGTATGCCCTAATAATCAATCCTATGACTAGTGCGAAGAGAGTCCCATTCTAGTTCTATGCATTCCAACAGGTCCCCAAAGTAATTTACCTCCACAAGAATCCAAGCAACCCTCTTTTCACGAGTCCCCACGATCTGTAGGTTAATGTAAACAAAGCGTCCAACTACATTCCTGATCTCCATCAGTTCTCGCTTGGTTTAGTACTCAAGTGGAAGGCCGAGTAGCTTGATCCAAATGAGGTTGTTTCTAGGAGTATCCAAAAGTGGGTTAAACCCAACATTCCATTGACTAATATTCAGGAAACAATGAACCTGAACCCATGGCATGGCCATTATCCTATCTACATCTTCTTTATTCAAGAAATGAACACTGAACCAACGATTAAGGAGCTTGCTGAACTTGGGCGAATATCCTAGAATAGTGGTCCATTGTGCCGAATCCCACTCCATCAATTCCATATCCTTAGCACCTGAGAAAATCCAACATTTGACTAGTGGCCTGTTTTGTAGGCTAGCAACTCGATCCCACAGTACGTTGTGACCATAACTGAAAAGCTTGGGTGTCTCCACCCATTTTACATTCTTGTGTCTACCACCTTTATGCCTCGAATGTACAAAATACGTATTGTGGAAAAGTGTTTCACATTTAGGATGAGAAGAACCCAATGTATGTAGGAGCGAAGGTGAAACTTGCCTCACATGCATGGTATGAGGTTGTGAATTGAAATTGGCTTATGAGTGCTATGCCCATGTGTATGTTCCGCATCCAACGTAGCCTTGACATAGGCTTCCTAATCTCAGAAATCAACATCTAGAGAGTTAAGAATATGTTCCATCCCTGTCACACCTTTCAATTGTAACCAATCAGATGATCGCTAAAAACAATTGTAACACAACCAAAAATGAAATAGGTGCCAACTCATCCCAATTATACTCGCATAATAAGAGGGCCCATAAATGAGAGACTGTAAATTTCACCAAAGCTCAACATGCATCCCAAATAGGCAATGAATGTATATTCGGATGCACAATGTACAAAAAGGATGTTAACAGACTAGATCAATACACCTGATACTGGTGATATTGTGGTTGAGTAAGACCCATGGATAGAAGGCCAACATAAATAATTAAAAAATACCTAGGGTGGATCTCATGTAACACTGAATTTGAGAAGATCCCAAGAAATAACCAAATGTCCTAGCCCCCTAGACAAAAATAGAAGGAAATCTCCCCAAAACACACTGTGACCAAGAAACAAGGGGGTAGAGAGTGTCAGGCTTCTTAAATATGCACTGCAAAAAGAAATTCCCTGAGAGATAGAGCCAATTCCCAAGAACCAACCTTCATAAATGTGGGAATACAATTGGAATTTGTAGGTGCGATGCCGAAAAAAATAATAAAAAAAAATCCCCGCGAAAATCTCCACCAATCGAGCACCCTTGTGCCAATGTAAAAAAATTACAATAAAAAAGGACATTGGTGAGGGGTGCAAAGATCCACCGTCACCAAAAATTGAACATCACCCAAAGTGGCGTTGCCAAAAGTTTAGGTGTTGTGGTGACATTAAAGGTCCATCACCAATAATGATTTATAATGAAGGATAGTGACTATCACCATTTCATATGAGTAATGGTGACGGACTTTAGCCTCGGTCACCAAAAAAATGAATGTCACCAAAGATGGTGTCGCCAAAAGTATAGGTGTTTTGGTGACATTCAAGGTCTGTCATGAATAATCATTATAATGATGAATAGTTACCATCACCACTTCATATGAACAATAAAGATTCATTGCGATGGTTTTATAGACATATTTGGGCACTGGAACCCCAATAACATATGTCCATGAACCAAGGGCTTCTAAGACCCTAAAAGTGTTGTTTCATACCCTAAAGGAACAAGGTCAGTTGATTACATCATCTCCCAGAAGTTCTCCCTGAAAAACTACTCAGAACTGGTCAAAATTGGACCATACAGTCTGCTCAGTGCTAAGGGTGCAATGCATCTCACCTGCTACATGCAAAAAGTGCGATGCATACTGAAAAGCCCTTCTGTAGGGTGCGATGAGCGAGAGTAGACAAATGGCAGAGGCAGTTGGCTAGGTGGAAACCCAGAGAATCTTCTAG
>APFE030309202.1:27288-44038 GCA_000404065.3 Pinus taeda
CTTTCATTCCTTTTTAGACTCCTTAAAATAAAAGGTCCATCTGAGCACTTTTCACTTTAGGCTCATTAAAAATCGAAGGCGACTAGAGTCATCTTTGGCTTTTTCTCGACTTTTAAAAATTGAAAAATCAAGTTGTGTCAAAGCGTCATAAAATTTATTTTAATCTGAATAACATCATTGTTCCCTCGTTGGTCTTAGGTTGAGAAAATGGAGTCCACCAATCAAGGATTTCCCCTTGGCGGGAATCCTAGTCCCTTCTCCTCTTGGGGGGATGTTGGTGCACCTCATATGGCTACATTGTCCCTTCCAGGACTTACAATTGGCCTACCAGTATGGATTTTCTCGACCTCTATCATTCAAAAAACCGTAATTCCTAAGCAATCAAATCAACAACCAGATGATACTAGAGCTACCCCCAACCTTCTACTTTGTTTGTTTCTCCCTCTCCTTCTTCCTCTTCACTTGGTGAAGCTAGTAACACTAAAAACCAAGTAACCAAGAAGAAGAAGAAAGGGAAGGAGAAGAAGAAGAAGAAGCCAACAGTGAAAGGGGGCAACCATGCATCGTCTGGCAAAAATCCACACACTACACCATCCAAACCTAAATCTCCATGTGTCATTTGCAAGGGAGACCACTGTCATCAAGATTGTCCTTGCATCCAGCGGATCTTAAGGGACTGGTCTCCCCGCTTGCACAATCCGGTGTCCTCAACCTCTGATGATCATGTTGAAAGTACACCGTCAACTAGTGAAAACAAAGTCAATGGACAAAAAGGCAATCATGCCCTCCACTATTGTCCCTTCCTGGACGAAGCTAAAAGAGTCTTGGATAACCATCCTGCTTCACCTCTACGACTTCCTCTTGGATATAAGAAACTCTTGCCGAGTCCATCGCTAGTTGAAATTTGACTGCCACACTTTTGTTGTCGGTCGAAGCAACTATCATTGAAGATAAATCCTTTGAGTCGACACCGGACCAAAGTCAATAGGTCGAGACGGCAGTCATCCCAGTCTTGTCTTTAGAAGGTCAACCTTCAGATGATACAGTCACCAAAGAGAATGAGGACGACATTGTTCAAATTCTTTTTGTCAACACAGAACCTAATGAACCTAGGGGCAATCTACCCGTTCCTTTACCGCATGAAGGAAGTTCATCAGAGATTCATCTGGCCGTCTATTCAGTCCCTCCTCCAAGCACTCTAGTTGTTTCCTTTGATTGGAATCTACTAGGGAGACCCTGCCTACCATCTAATGTACCATTTTGAATCATAGTACAAGCTTACAGAATGATCATGGTTGGTACTATCATAGATGAAGGGGCTTTCATGAGTATCCTTTCCTCCACTACTTGGAAATCACTTGGTTTGCCATCGATTCTGCCTGAGATTTGAAATCTATCAGGCTTCAACAAAGGAACCAGTCGACCATTAGGGATCCTTCCAAATTTTCCTATAACTTTGAGAAGGAAAACCATTTATTTGAACATGATGGTAGTCCAAGGGCCATTAGATTACAATCTACTCCTTGGGCATGACTACATTTATAGCATGGGAGCTATTGTTTCCTCACTGTTTTAAGTGATGTGTTTCTCACATGAAGGCAAAGTGGTCTAGCTCATAGACCAACTTTCATTACTTGGTTCAAACACATCTACTAGTCAAGTGCCATCCTTAACCGGTCTTTTTGCTCAAGGAATGTCTCATCGACCTCCAGTTGATCCACCTAATGAGCTCGAGTGATTCGGTGAATGTGACTAAACCAAGGGGGCATGCGCCCTGGTCTGCTTTGGCAAGAAAACTCCAAATATAAGGTATGTTTCTACGTAGGATATATGACTGGTTTGACACAACCATCCATTTAGGAAAATGGGATTAGACTGGAAAAGGATTCCCTTGTCAAATGTTATGAGAGTGGAAATTCAAGCCATTCACCTTTGTCTATTTTGATGGACAGAGCCAAGGAAGTGTTTTGTCTACAAATGCGGACAGAACAATCTTGCAAATGCAAGAACTTCCATATGGTAACCTAGAAACTCTACTTCTCTTTATATCTGGGGGCATGCAAACCTTTTGCATACAAGTGAAAAAAGATCTTTTATTTTTGTTGTTTGTAGGCTCTCAACCCTTTAACCTCGTAGGTAGGTCATTCCTAGCTTGCATTAAAAAGGCTCTGGAGCAAAGTTGTGAATGGGGTTAGCTCCCTAAAAAATGAACCTACTAATGAGAGACATCCTTATTATACAACTGGCATGAGCAATTTTTCCGCAAATTTCACTCTCGTTAAAAAATAAACCTAGCTATGAGCATATGTTCCCCCAGAGTTTAAGCTCATTAAAAAATGAACCCACTTCTGGTAAATAACCTTTGTGATCTTATTATTATTAGCTTTTGAGCCTTGGTCGTGTTCTTACCATCACCTCCACCTTTTAGCCGATCATATGCCTACACCTGATTATTTACCCTTTTGAGGAACAACTATGAAGAGTGATTCTGTTAGCCATCTTCTTTACACTGCCGTGATTGAAAAGTTCCAAACCATACCTGGAACCAGTTGCTACCTGAAAACATCACTCGTTCCTCAAAAAATGAGTCTCCTTTAAGATCTTTTCATTTGACTCATAAAACATGAAAAGATTGCTGAGCAATTGGCCTCTCCAGCTCATTAAAGTGATTTTAAGTGCTATCCCTCCTCTATATTATAATCGTTTTGGACTTGAAGGATCATTACACAAAAAGATCGAGTGTTTGTCTTGGTCGTCTCATTAAAACTATCGAAAAGTCATCCCTTTCATATTATTTTATACTTTTTCGGACTTAAGGGATTATACTACGAAAAGGGACTATTGGAGTTTCCTTTCCGTCTCTTTTTAGACTCTCTAAAATTGAAATGGACCGAGTTATCTTTGTCGTTAAACTTGTTAAAACAATAGCGACAAACTTGTCCATGCAGACAAGAGCGAGTCTCACTGTCGCTAGGCTCGCTAAAAGATAGTGACAGGTTTGCCCGAAGGGAAAATTATAGAACAAGCATATGTTATCCTCCTCAAGCTTGACAAAAATAAAGAGGTACTAGTAAGCAATGACTGGGGAAGAATTGGGAAGAAAACTTGAAGAACTTCATTGGTAACAGGTCGCTCTTGAACATGACACTTTCACTCCATCACCATGATTGAGCCAGGTTGGGTTATTCCATTCACCAGTCACATCACCATTGGTCTTTCATACCATCCATTGTCCGGGTTTACGCTACCAATCCATTTCAGTGTCGCCGATATGTTCAAGAGAATTTGCTCAGAGAATTCACCAACCCAGCTAACATCTCATCTGTTGTAATACATTCACTCTTCATTCTTTCATGACCGCCACCCTGAACCTTGTATCTTCAGATCATTTTCACCTCCACAAAATCATTTTCTCCGTTTCATGTTATAGATGTGGGATTCATTAAGGCCCTCCTATGATGGGTCTCATCTTTTGGATGTCAGCTCATTATCCAAGAAGTTGACTTAGGAACAACCCTTTCAGTATTTTGAAGCTTGCATGCCTCAATGGCAAGTTTCTCACTTTCGGCAACAGGTTTACATCAATGACCTTTGACCAGAATATTTTGCGTGGTGTTCGACATCGACTCATGTATTCGCACCAAATGAATTGTACTGCAGTACCTTGAGGGTCATTATCATTATCGGTGATTCCTCTCGTGCCTGTTAACAGCTTACATCATTAGCTGGTAATCAGGCGATGTCTTTCCATGTTCGACATCAGAACATCTTTTCACATCGATCGACTTGTACTACGGGCGAAGATTGAATGAGTTTGAAGACCACAGATCTAGTTTCATCCATTCAGGTTGCGAAATATTCAGGAAAATAAAGACATCAAATGTACATCATAGTTGCACAGATGATCATTGAAGCCAAGGGATGATGGCTCCACCAGAATCATCAGTCTGCCACACAGACAGTTGTTTGTCCTATGTACATGAAAATGAATTTATAAAGCTGAGAATGGGAATGCCCGCCTCAGCTAGATCATGAAAATATTATGAAGATAATGTATTTTATTGTATCTTATTACAGGTCACCTTCCAGTTCGAAAAACCTCAGATCCTCATGATAAAGCATTTCACCCGACATCAGAAGATTTACGACCTCATGCTTTAGGGGGCAATTGTTATAGACATATTTTGGCACTCCAACCCCAATCACATATGTCCATGAAACAAGGGCTTCTAAGACCCTAAAAGTGTTGTTTCATACCCTAAAGGAACAAGGTCAGCTGATAACATCATCTCCTAGAAGTTCTCCCTAAAAAACTACTTAGAACTGGTCAAAATTGGACCATATAGACTGCTCAGTGCTAAGGGTGTGATGCATCTCACCTGCTACATGCAAAAAGTGCAATTCATACTGAAAATCCCTTCTATAGGGTGCGATGAGCGAGAGCAGACAAATGGAAGAGGTAGTTGGCTAGGTGGAGATCTAGAGAATCTTCTAGAAACTGCCCATTTGACACTTGCCTCTGTGAATTCGCCCAGGGATGAGTAAGAGATAATTAAACCTCCAAGTGGAACCAAGAACTATCAGAGAAATGACACTAATCAAAATCACAGAAGCTGACTCACCCACCTGCAAATATCTATATATGGATCCCTCATCCTAGAGGTCCAGAGGTTCGAATTTTGTATTTTGTAAGGAAGTGTTGTTGGTTTCTCTGTGAAAACATTGTATTGTTGGGGGATCTAAGCTTTTCATGAGGTGAATAGGGCTTTCATGCTGGGAGGATGGCGTTGGATTAGATAGCTTGGTTGTAATCGTCTCTTCTACTACTTCTATCAATAAAGCTATTTGAGTTTTCCTCCATATTCTTGTATATTTTTGAATCTTGTATTGATGTATGCATTTGTATGGTTAATATACATATGATCCTATATTGTTTATGGTTATATATCTCTATGCTTTGATGGTATTATGCTACTTTGACTCTACAGGTGTTCTTTGAAGCGGGATAAGTGAGGAAAGAGTGGCAAAGCTATGTGAAAGGGGAGAGGAAAGAAGCAAGGAGCCAAGCGAAAGACTGAGGTTGGTACTCTCTGATTCTCTCTCATCTATCTCTCATAAAGGAAAACATAAGTAACTTTAGTTTGTTTGTTTCTAAAATACCTACCCGTCATAGTGGGACTAGCAGCTCTGAATGGACACTAGTTTTCCCGGTAACAGATGGACCTTTCATGGCCGTCATTATTGATGCATATATTTGGTGATGTTCGTTGACTGTCATCATTTCATATTTTGGTGAGGATAAAAAAATGTCATGATAAGCTCATTGGTGACATTCAAAATTCGTCACAATGACTATAATGACAGATAGGTAGTGTCACCATTTCATATCAACAACATTGATTTATGGTGATGGACCTTTCATGGCCATCATTATTGATGCGTATATATGGCAACGTTCATTGGTTGTCACCATTTTGTATTATGGTGAGGTTTGAAAAATGTCACCATAAGCTCAATGGTGATGGTCAAGAGAGCCTCTATCACCAAAAATTGATCGTCACCATTCCATATCACTGTTAGGGCATGATGGAATCAAACCACCAACCATATGCTTGTAAAGTAGGTGCTCTTCCATTGAACTAACACCCTTTAAAGAATTAGAATTTAAAAACTTATAATTTAAAAAATTCGACCTTGAAACTTTATAAATTGTAAATTTTAGAACATTCATTAAATTATAAAAATTAGAAAGGTCTTGACAAATATTTTACTAAACAAGCAAAATAGCATTGACATTGTAGGTCTCTACCTAATGGTTATGGAATTTATGGAAACTGGGTAGACATTTATAACATATTGGAAGTTGAATAATCAATTAGAAGTGAAACTTTGAAGACATTTATAGCCTATAAATTACCTATAACTATCTATTGCACCAGATGTTGTAAAGGAAACATCACAAATGAATAGCATATGGAAGAAGAGCATTCATGAAGACATATGTAATATGTTACAATTTGTGTTAGGGAACTAGCTCACAAAAAGATAGAAAATATAGATCAATGCCTTAGAGTTCAGCCTCTTCGAGGGGACAACTTCCTTTACATTACACAAATGAACAATTCTTTGATGATACAAATGACTAAACATCCCTTCTATATATAGGAGTCTAAGAGGTCACAATATAATCAATCCGACATAAATATAATAACATAAGGGCAAAAAAATAACAATAGTGGGTTTCTATAGGGCACACTAATAACAACATGGGTACAATAGGGGCACAATAGTAACAATAAATGATACAATGACAATAGTAATGAGAGAATCACTAGTATTATAGGGACCTTACATGCCCCTCTCCTTTCGAAAATCATTGTCCTCAACGCTTGAGTAGTTATGGTTGCTTTTAAATAAAATTCTCATCCTCCCATGTGGAACCTTTAGCAGATAAGCTCCTCCACTTGATGAGATACTCCGAAATTGATCGATTTCGTAGCTGTCGAGTCCTTGTTTCTGTGACTAATTCCAGTTTCAATATGATTTTTCCTTCCTTGTCAAGTTCTGGAAATATTGTTTGAACTAGGAGCTTGTCACCTATAACCTTCTTTAAATATGACACATGGAAAACTAGGTGCACTTGAGAAGCTGTAGGAAGCTCCAATTTGTATGCCATAGATCTAATCTTTTGCAACACCTGGTATGGAGCATAATACTTTGGTGATAATTTATTATCCTTCTTAGCTTGCTTGAGAAAAAATTGTTTATATGGTTGTAGTCGTAGGAATACCCAGTCACCTACATCAAAACTTCTTTCATTGTGATGTTGATTTGCTTGTTGTTTCATTCTATTCTACGCCAATGTGAGGTTATTGTTTAAGAGTTGGAGAACTTGTTGTTGATGCTCGATGTGATGTTCCACTGCTTGAACCTTAGAATTTTCTCTTAAATATGATGTGATGGATGGTGGATGATATCCATAAAGTTCCATAAATGGGGTCATTTTTGTTGCAGTATAGAAGGAAGTGTTATACCACTATTCAGCCAGAGGTAACCATTTGACCCATTGTGTCTATTTATCAGATCCAAAGGAATGAAGATATCCTTCCAAACATTTTTTTACTATGTCAGTTTTCCCATCAGATTGAGGATGATAAGATGATCAATGAGATAACTGAGTATCGAGACAAGGAAATAATTCTGTCCAAAAATTTCCAGTGAAAACGAGATCTCTACCGCTTACAATAATCTTTGGGTTTCCATGTAGCTTTTGAATTGTTTCCATAAATGCAGTAGAAACTGTACTGGCTTTAAATGGATGTGATAATGAAAAAAAGTGTGCATACTTGGTAAGTCTGTCAACTACCACCATGACGACACTCTTTCCTTCAGACTTGGGTAAACCTGTGATAAAATCCATTGAAACCTCCTCTCAACGTTGGCTTGGAATGGATAAAGGTTGTAATAGACCTCGGGTCTTAATTGTTTCATCTTTATTTTGTTCACAAACCAAACATTCCACCATAATATTTTGAATATCCGATTTAGGGCCATCCCAAAAAATTCCTTATTAACCTTGTGGTAAGTTTTTAAAAATCCTGAGTTCCCTCTTAAGGGAGAAGTGTGCAATTCGATAAGAATCTTTTGTTTGAGTTGGGAATTCTTACATAGGTATAAGCAATATTTCTACCATAACGAATCCTTTTTCCAGCTAAATGTATCAGATGTACTGGGATCTTGTTGTAACTTTTGAATGAGTGCCCACTCTTCTTCATCATTCTTCCATTCATCCCTTGCTTCGTTTATCCAATCTGGTTGGATAATAGAAATGGTGCATAACAAAGCTTCCACATACTCATCCTTTCTTGTGAGTGCATCTATGGAAACATTTTGGTTCCCTTTTTTGTAGATGATTTAAAAGTCATAACCCAACATCTTTGTGACCCATTTTGTTTCTCTTCAGAGGATAATCTTTATTCTAAAAAGTATTTAAGGCTATCATGATCTGTTTTTACCTTGAAGTCTCTTCCCATTAGGTAGGGTCACCATTTCTTAAGTGCATGTAATATTACCAACATTTCCTTCTCATAATTAGCTTTGTGTAAATACTTTCCTTTGATTGGACGAATTTCGAAAGCAATGGGTCTTTCATCTAGCATTAAAACAACACCAATTCCATTTCCTGAAGCATCACATTCCACAATAAAGGTTTTTGTGAAGTCTGACATAGTTGAGACCGGTGCTTGACACATTTCCTCTTTAAGATGTTTGAAGGCCTTTGTTGCATCTAAAGTCCATCAAAATGCATCTTTCTTCAATAATGTTGTTAGAGGTGCTACTATTCTCCCATAATTCTTAACAAACTTTTGATAATACCCTATGAACCTGGGAAATCCTCGCAGATGGTTTATGGATGTGGGGATTTTCCATTCCTTAATGGCTTTAATTTTGCTAGGGTCTACCTTAACACCTTCATGAGATACAATATGGCCCAAATATTCCACCTCTTGTACTCCAAATAAGCATTTGGAGCTTTTTGCATATAATTGTTTCTCCTCCAATAGCTTGAGCACCTTGTCAACATGTTCAACATGATGCTTCCAAGAATTGTTGTAGATTAGTATATCATCAAAAAATACTAACACAAAATTTCTAAGGAAGGGTTTGAAAATGATTCATCAAACCTTGAAATGTAGAATATGCATTGGTAAGGCTAAATGACATGACCAAAAATTCATAATGACCCTCATGAGTTATAAATGATATTTTCGGAATGTCTTCAGTCTTTATTCTGATTTGATGATATCTTGAACGAAGATCCAACTTGGTGAAGTAAATTGATCCATGCAATTCATCCAATAATTCATCAATGACAGGAATGGGAAATTTATCTTTAATAGTGAGCTTGTTGAGCTCCCTATAATCTGGACACATGTGCCATGATCCATCTTTCTTGTGCACCAATACTACTTGAACAAAGAAAGAACTTTGACTAGGTTGAATTATACCAGCCTCTAGCATTTCTGCAACGATACATTCAATTTCACTCTTTTCGGCATAGGGATATCTCTATGGCTTGATGTTTGGAGGACCACTTCCAGGAATCAAATGAATAGCATGATCATGATCATGAATAGGTGGGAGGCCTTTGGGAGTCTCAAATACCTTGGAATGATTGTCCAATACTTTTTGGAGATCTGGAGAAATAGAAGATTTCAATGTGGGAATCTCTAGCGAACATAATTGTGCAATTACACCTTATTGTTCCTTATTTAGAAGCTTTGTCATATCATTAGAGCTAATTATCTTTCCCGATTTCCCATCAATACCCTTCAATTTTACTTCCTTTCCTTCCGCACAAAATTTCAAGAAAAGTTCTTGAAAATTAAAAGCTATTGTACCCAAGGATTGTAGCCATTGGACTCCTAGTACAACATCAGCACCACCCATTGGAATGGAAAGAATTGGGCTATTCAATACATATTCTCCCATGGACAACTTGATATTGTGTCACCTTACAAAGCAATTCATGGTTCCTCCACTTGCAACCATCACTTGAGACTCTGATGCTGGATATAGGAAGCAATTCAATTCCTTAGCTATCTTACAATGAATAAAATTATGGGTACTTCCTGAATCAATCAACACTATTACTTTTTTCTTCTTGATATGTCCTTATATCTTGATAGTTTGAGGAGTGGTAATTCCATCCAACACATTACAAGATATGGTCGAATTCATTTCTTCTTTATCTAGGGTTTGTTCCTAGAGTATATCCTCTTCTTTTGAAATTTCTTGTTCCTTTTCTTCCTCCTCTTCACAATCTATGTAGAATAAGTTTTTCTCAGCACACTTATGACATTTAGTGTATTTACTATCGCAACTGTAACAAATACCTTTTGCTCTTTTTTCTTCCAATTGTTGTGGTGCCAACCTTGTAGTTTGTGGAAGGCTAGGGGCAACAAAAATTCCATATTTATAGTTGTGAGTGGTAGGCTTCTTGGTTTCCATAATTTTGCTTTCCATTTTTCTTGCTAACCTGAATGCCTTCTCAAATGAATCAGGTTCCCAAAGGTGAACCTCATGTCAGATATTATCCTTTAAAGTCCCTATGAACACATAAATCCTATGCTCCCCTGGAATATATTTTACCCTTATGTTCAATTTTTGGAAGTCCTCAATGTGCTCCATCATTGAACCCTTTTGTTTGAGATTTATCAATTGGCTTAAAAAGGTGTGGCTTTTTGTATCCTCACAATGTGCTGTCATTTCTTCCGTAAAATTACCCAAGTGACAATTTGTTTATGAGAGAAAAGCCATAGATACCATACAAACTTATTTGGTTCCAAATATAAAGTTACAATACGTACCTTTTGTGTGTTTTGCACATTATGGAGATCGAAAAATTGCTCCATTTGTAGTATCCATGTTCTGAGATCCTTGGTGTCAAACTTCCTCATATCGATTTTTGGAACATGGTGGGTCTTCAATCCAACATTAGAGTCTATGAAATTATGACTAACATTTATTTTGTTCTCGTCATGAGTTTCCTGTACTACCCTTTCAGCATTTGCAACCATTTCTTGTAGAAACTTATTCAAATTTATCTTCAATTCTTCCATCTTAGCATCCATGACATTCATCTTAGCTTCCATGCCATCCATCTTAGCTTCCACAACATGCATCTTAACTTTCATGCCATTCATATTAGCTTCCACGCCATTCATCTTGGCTACAGTTACCTTTTGTGAGAGTGAAATTTGTTGTACTTGGTATTGTAATTTTGATATATCATGTTGCATTTCTTCTTCACGAGTCATGCTAGAGATTTCAGGTTTCTTACTAGGTGTTTCCATCTTCTTTCTTTGGGGCAAAAATTAATGCTAATAATTCTTCACTATTCCCTTCGCATTCCTTCAAACTATTTTTTCAAACCAATCTTATGCAAAATTTAAAAATACTACACACCTTTTTTTTTCACTTTGTAAGAGCTCGATATTGAATCTGTTGTATCTCTGTAACTAAAAATCTCAAATATCTAAAGATTTATCCTATAGTAGCCATTGGAGTCCTCTCTCTAACCCCACAAGCCTTATCAAGATTGGATTCTCCAACAAAGAGTTATTCCAAATCTCCCACGGTGGTCTGATTATAGACTAGTTCCATAGAGCTAAATTGTATGAAGTGCCACTTGTCATTGTTTCGACCTTAGTACCTAAAACTGATATACAAAAAAGTAAAAGCCATCATCTTTGTGAAAATTCTGACTAAATTTCAATTTGATGTTCAGAACAAAATTTATAACGATTTTCCCTAGGTCACCTGTTTGGAATGTAATTCAAGAGTCTGTAAAAACCCTAACTTCCTCAAATCATATCTCTGAAAATATAGTGAGAGAAGATCTGAAATTTTGACCCAAAGTTCAAAACGATTTTGGTTCAAATGGGTTTTGTTTGTAGCTTCTGAAACGTTTCTGAAAAAAAGTTAGAGCGAAATTTCCAAGATGACCTATTTCGAGAAATGAAACCTTAGAATCCAAACCTCTGCTACCAAATGTTAGGAAACCAGCTCACAAAAAGATAGAAAAAATAGATCAACGCCTCAAAATTCAGCCTCTTCGAGGGGGCAACCTCCTTTACATTACACAAATGAACAATTCTTGGATGATACACATGACTAAACCTCCCTTCTATATATAAGAGTCTAAGGGGTCACAATATAATCAAGCTCACATAACAGTAATAACATAAGGGCACAACAATAAAAATAGTGGGTTTTTATGGGGCACACTAATAACAATATGGGGACAATAGGGGCACAATAATAACAATAAGGGATACAATGACAATAGTAATGGGGGAATCACTAGTATTATAAGGACCTAACAGTTTGAGTGAAAAAAGAATCTATTTTTTGTTGCTGTTGGGTGACTTTTTATAATTGGGACCTCTGTCTTTCCTTTATCACACAAAAATTCATATATAAAATAAAAAATTGTAAATATCTAAATGATATCTAAAATTTTGTGCAAATGTAACACATATCACTGGGGACCATGAACCACTATAAAAAGGAAAGAATAAAATGTCAACCAAAGGAAATGATGACGGAAACATGAAATTTAGAATTTCACAAGTCCACACTCAAAACATGACAATGATCAACCAATGAAAAAGTTTGAAACTTATCACAATAATAATGTCTCTTTTCAGCAATGGACACCAAAGAATAAGACAATAATTAATTCAGTTTAAGATAGAAAAACATTGGAAAAAAACATTGTGTTCAATTATCTCCCATTACAAAATGGATTTAGTTATGATGAAGTGGAAGAGCCAATACTAAATCACAAATAAAAATGACCAGTAAAAATGTAAATTTTGTTTTTTCAACAACACAATCCATCACTACCTTCCATGTCCAGAAATCTATATTTTACAGTATTTAACAACCTATTCTGCAACAAAATGTACTGAATAGATTTCACAAGTTTTAACTAGAAAATCCATAAAACATGGAGTTTATGAATTTTAAAGATGGGGCTGAAAACTAACCCTTGAATCATTTTTATCTCTGCATGTTCTCATCCAGGGAATGGTGCCTTTCCCACTGTGTTGGTGAAGAGAAATATGAAAAATATAAGTTGTTGTTTAGTATTGCTTCACTTGTCTTGCATGTATATTGGGGCATTTGTTTAATTTCCAGTTCAAAGGCATATGGATCAACATCTAGGGTAGAAGAGTTTAATTGTTCCATAAGTGTGGATGAACCACAATTCTCATATGAGCCAATAGTTTTGTCGTCTCTGGCTTTAGGACAACCTTTCTCCCCTGTTGTAGGGGTCTTAATCCCCATAACTTGATTTTCCCTTTTACCCATAACATGCTCCTTGCTTGGTGAATTCTTTTTCTTTCTACTATGTGGAGTCCTTTCTTTCACTGGAATTTGAAAACTATTATGATTAGGTTGAACATACTACATAAGACAGGCATGACGACTACCAAGCATATTACTCAATACTTTATTAATAGAACTAGTCGTACCTTGTGAACATATCATATTTGAATTTAACAGATTGAGCGAATCACTTTTTCTTGGCTTTCTTTTATCTCTCTCTGTTAGTTTTCTTTGAAGACTTTGGCATGTCCTCATCTCCCTCGGTAATCAATTTCTCTGAGTGTGTTGGTGTTTTATCATCGACCTATGTTTTGAAAATACCTAAATTTGATTCTGTTGAGGCACTTTTCTCACTCATGGAAGAATTTTCTGTAGTAATTTTCCCAATTGTTGGTGAACTTAAAGAGAAAAATGATTTCACAACACAAATTTTTTCAACTCAGAAACATGTAGACACATGAATACTTTGCATATATATTGTAGGAGAGGACATATTGCTAAACTTAAAGACCTTATCCTGCTAAGGTGTTCCAGTGATTTCACTTGGATAGAAAGAGATAACTTCACCTTCATTCTTCAGTTGCTTCCTGTTTATTTGAATTTGACTTGTGCCATTTTTTATCCGACAAGGAATTATAATCATCACTAGTATCAAATTCATCCAACACAGACTTTGGAGGTCCCACTAACATCTGCTTTTATGTTGCCATGCCTGAAAAGCATGGAGATCACTCCTGATACTAGAATAAGATGTATGCTTGTTGCTCAAGGACACATTCCTTATTAACCATTGTTACCTGATAGAAATCAAAGAGACAACACAACAACAGCATACACAAAATTCCCTCCTAAAATATAATCATAACTTTGCTAAGAAGTAAAAAAGATATTCTTAATTAATAAACTTTGTATTTAAAAATCATGTTTCTTCAAATTTAAAAAAGATTTTGCATTATACAGAACTTCGTTTGTTTATTGAGGAAATTACATCATAACATATGTCACGCAGTAGCAATATATGGTACCTAAAGTAAAAAATACAAATTTTCTGAAGAAAATAGATTTAGAAAAGAGCTTTGAAAACTATATATTTGTCATCAAAGATCTAATTAATCTCACAACAAACTAGTTGGAGTTAGAAAATCAAAATCAATCATAGGAAAAGAACATGACAATGGCAAGAGTCGTTATTCATACAAATTACAAATAAAGCTATAGTCACTATTTACATTACAGATAACTGAAATTTGGGTAGTGGTCTAACAATTAGAGTTGATCAATAGGGAAGACTCTTCAATACCATCATTGTTTTCTACAATATGTCATGTCTCTGTGTAGAGTCTCATGATTGTTTTGTTTTTGACTTCAATTTTCATCTATTTACCCTCTTTTCATCACTACTATCAAATCCAATAAACAGTAAAATAAGGGATTTTGACATGGTAAGGTACTCATATGTCTTATTTTTCATACTTGAATGTTGTAACAGCTACATAATTAACATGAATCTGTACTTGTTTTCTGATTCTGTAGCTACCTCCATGGTTTGTTGGGTTCCAGTGAGCCAACCAAGAAAAGAAGCACATGGAAAGATAAAAATTGATCTCCTCATGGATCTCCTCCTATTCATCCAAGCCAAATCATGAAGGGAATCGCCCAGTGGCACAGTCAAGGAAGCGGGTCAACATGTGGATGAACCGAGCAACAAGATTTCAATTCAATCACGACTCTCTGATTTTCTTTCCAAATAGAAAATCGTCGAGAAGCATTATATTTTCCATTATCAGATTAGCATTTAGATTAACATTGTCTTTAAGTTTTTAAGGCATGAAAATCTCAAAACTGTTGGGCGCGAATTCTATATATATATATATATATATATATATATATATTATATATATATATATATATATATAAATAGAACAGGGACACACACATATGTATATGTAATTTGAATTTGACAGTTTGAAGTTCCATGACTTTGTTCCTCTTTAATTGAAGAAGTATTTTCATGAATACCATGTGTAGTTAACTGTTTAAATATAGTTATAAGCTTCTTGTTTTGTGGAGGGCCCCTGTAGACAACCAAGGTTCATTTATTTGCTTAGAATATAGTTCAGATCATTTCATTATTTTTCCAGAATTGCATTATCTTAGTGTCATTTATTTGCAATAATTTGTTTACAATTTTTTTCATTTTTTTTGTTGATTTGAATTCATTTACATGCTTTTAAAATATGAGTGTATATATATAATATATATATATATATATTATATATATATTATAATATATATATATATTATATTTTTTTTTCTTTTTTTTTCTTTTTCTTTCATGAGTAGTTATATTTGTTTAGATCACATCTTTCTACTTTTGTTTTATTTCAATTAAGCATTGGAGTGTGTAGATCTTAATCTATATTTTTTTATAAATTTTATCTTTGAATAAAAGTAATTATTTTTAGAGTAGAAGTAATTATCTTTCTAGCACATTAGTTTAGATAGCTCTCTTTTTATTATTTACATAGTAACTAACAATAATCAGTTAAATAAAATCATGATAGCTTACCTTATTTTTCTTTTTAAGAATTGATTGTATTATAAATATTTAGTTTTCATTAGGAACATAAGAACAAAGAAAATCCTTAAAAATAAACCATCCACAATCATTATCTCAATAAACTCAAAATTCTTCTAGCATATATAGTGCACTTGCACTTCAAACGTCTACCAACTCTAGTCGATAATTTATGTAATCAATTTAGGACAATTAAATTGATAAACATTTTCACGTCGTTGCCTTGGAAGTGTAAATAGAAGTCTTGATTTTTTTTTTTTTAAATAAAACATGATATGAATAGGGAAGAGACCCTAGGGGTAAATTTGTAGGTACTAAGAGGAAAGAGCTTAATTCGAACAACATCATTCACTCCACTATGAACTCATAGTGCCACACCACCCACACAAACTTGAATTCCATCCATAACATTCCAACATAGACTTCCTGAGGTGTTAAGATTTGAAATCCAACCTAAAGTTTCACCAACTTCATCAACAGAAGCTGTAATTGAAGAATATCCCACATCCCCAACAACAACAATAATTTTCCTATGTTCATTTGGAGAACAACTTCTAGCTCAAGAGTTGGAAGTTCCCATTGAAGAAGAGGAAGAAGAAACCTTCTTCAAACCATTGATAGAAGAAACATAGGAACTAGAGGAGATTGAAAAACCAATATTAGAACTAGAATTAGAACCCTATATTAGTTATGAATGTAGGTTTTAACCCCATACAAAAATTACTTGCAGACAAATTCTAAATCACAAAAAAATAAAAAATGTGAGAGCATAACACATAAAAACACATATGCACAGAGATTTTCCCTAGATCCCAAAACTGGGACTACCAGCTTGATTTTTCATTCTTTTCCTTTCAATGTTACAATACATATTTATACATGCCGAAGCATCCAATACCATGGACCGAAAAACCATCACGTCCAATACCATGGACCAAAAAACCATCACATCCAATACCATGGACCGAAAACCATTGCGTCCAAGAAACATGTGCGAAAATCATGCACAAAACCATAGGTGGGTCTGCCCAACCTAACATAGGGTCCAAAACCAAAATTTTCCGTGCCGCTGCCCTGGACCCCATAAAGTGGGGTTACGGTACCCCTAAAACCCCCTGTTAACTATGTGAAAAGAAGATAACACAACCCAACAATCTCCCACTTGTTGTTTTGTTTCCACAGGGGGCCAGAGGAGATCTTAGTCATTTTTCCATCCCTGAAATGCCCATTGTTTCTCTACACCAAGAGAACTTCTCAGAGCTCACAAATTTTGTC
>APFE030309202.1:46526-63564 GCA_000404065.3 Pinus taeda
CTTACAAAATTCTTCAAATTCCTTGCTACAGAATTCTCCACCATTATTTGTCCTCAGCACCTTTATCTTCTTCTCTGTATGATTTTCCACTAGAGCCTTAAATTCTTTAAACCTGTCAAAGACTTCATATTTCTTCTTAAGGAAATATATCCATGTATTCACCAAAGACTTAGATTGGTACAAAGTCCCTAACTTGTCCCACAAAGCCTTCGCCGTAGCTTCCCCTGATACATTCAACAATACTGAATCTGAGACACACAATTGTATTTTGCTCTTTGCCTTTCGATCCAACTTCTTCCATTCTTCATCGGTCACTCTCGTTGGTTTAGTACCCGGATCTACCACAATCCACTGATCTTTATCCACCAACAGATCCTCCATTTTGAGTTCCCACAACTCAAAACTCTGACCATTGAACTTCTCAATCTCTATCTTTCCGTTGCTTGCCATCTTCTTTCACCACCAGAATCGATCTCGCAGATCTCCCACTGAACAGGGTCTACCATAGGCCGGAGCGAAACCCCTCAGCAACAAAGGCGTCCCCTTGAAGCCAAAACAGCTCTGATACCGAATGTAGGTTTTAACCCCGTACAAAAATTACCTATATACGAATTCTAAATCATAGAAAAATAAACAATGCGAGAGAATAACACATAAAAACACATATGCACAGAGATTTTCCCCTAGATCCCAAAACTGAGACTACCAACTTGATTTTTCATTCTTTTCCTTTCAATGTTACAATACATATTTATACATGCTGAAGCATCCAATACCATGGACCGAATAACCATCACGTCCAATACCATGGACCAAAAAACCATCGCATCCAATACCATGGACCGAAAACCATCGCGTCCAAAAAACATGTGCGAAAATCATGCACAAAACCATAGGTGGGTCTGCCCAACCTAACATAGGGTCCAAAACCGAAATTTTCCAAGCCACTGCCCCGGACCCCATAAAGTGGGGTTACGGGTACCCCTCAAACCCCCTGTTATCTATGTGGAAAGAAGATAACACAACCCAACAATGAAGAATCTACAATGGTTGGAGAAGGGGAAAGAGAGGTACATAATTTGAATGGTGAACAACCTAGAATTGGAGGAGGAAGAGGAGGAGGAAGACAAGGAAGAGGAGGTGGAAAAGATGGAGGAAGAGGAAGAGGAGAGAATATAAATCCAAAAAATTTTGGATTTCCAATCCTCGATGAAGATACAACTATCACAATGAAAAATATCTCACACTCTATTCTTCCAAACTTCCATGGGTTAAGGAGCGAAGATCCCAAGACATTTCTCTTTGAATTTGAAGTATTGTGTATATCATATGATTTTCTACATGATGCTGAGAAGTTGAAATTATTTTGAGAAACCCTTAAGGATGCAAAAATAAAATAGTTAATGGGTTTAGGAATAAAATCCATAAGAACATGGGAACAAATGAAAACTGCATTCTTAGAGAAATATATGGATTACTATATTCCCCATAACATTAAAGGTGAAGTCTTTAAAATGATACAAAAAGAAGATGAAAATATTGAAGATTTCGTTGAAATACTTTCTTACAATGTAAAAAGGGAAAAACTGAATAATCTAGATGAAGAAACTTTGAAAAATCCCTTATTAAAATCAATTAGAGATGAATGGATTGATCTTCTCAATCTAATGGATAAGGGAGACATTTCTCAGTTATTCCTAAGAGAAATTTGTGAGTTGTGCATACACTTTTCAAGAGGCAAAATAAGAACTAGGAAAAATCCAATAGATCCTCTTCTATCAAGGATTAATAAATCTGCAGCTGGGATAGTAAGTAGAGCATAATTAGGAAATTTGCTTGATATATTTAAAATAGATATTTTAGAAAGTCTTAGTGAACAAACTGACACCCTTAAAATACAAAACAAGCAAAAAGCTGAAAATGCTGCATTGTCCATTTTCTGTCCTAAGTGCAAAAAGAAACATGCCTTGAGAGAATGTCTTCTTGATTTAAAAAATATAGAAATTTGCGTTATTTGTGCGGAAAATCATGATACAAAAGCATATCCCTCAATACTAGGTCTTAAAGTTGTTTATCAAGAAGAAGGATTACCAAATTAGGTAGACCCTCTATGTTTTATTGCTAAATTACCTTGGCAGAATCCACAACCAAATACAACTCAAGGTTTTAATCCTCAACCGTCTACACAACCTTCGCAAAGTAATTGGAATGCTCCAATGCCTTTGCAATATTGGCCACAACCTTGGTCACAAAGATGTAAAAATACTAATGGAAAATTCCCTCAATATCCACAATTTCAACAATCATATCCTACTTTTCCTCCACAATATTAACCTCATCATGTTCAACAAACTCAACCTCACAATGTGAATCCACAACTCTCATTACCATTTCCTCAAAGACCAAATCAATTGCCTACCCAACCACTTCCAAATCCAAATAATAATGAAAATTCACAACTAGTTTACAGTATGGAAGGACAAAATTTTCAGAATTACATGATAACTCCACTAGATCTAAATAATGTTCAACTTAGATCTCGTAGAATATTAGAAAAAAATTCCCCCTCGGTTGTTATTCAGGAAAGTGAAAAAGAAAGGAACTTTGAAGAAGAAAAATCTATTAATCATAAAAAAGAAGAAACTCAAAAACAATTTATTTCAACACATCCAAATAATTGAATCCCTATTATGGAACAACCTTCAGTATTTGTCTGAAAACCACCCTTCCCTGAAATATTGAAAATTGATGGAGTGGAGAAACTAATTTTATTTCCTGATTATGACATGTTAGATGAACTGAAGAATGTTTGCATAAAGATTCCTTTGCTTCAAGCTATTAATGAAATACCAATTTTTGCAAAGATAATTAGGGGATTGAGCATAAAAAAACTTGGAAGAAAGAGAAAATAAATCAAAAGAATCCAACTTGTTGGAAAAATTGCAGATATCATGATGGGTAAAACAATAATTAAAAAATATCTTGATCAAGGAAGTCCCTTTGTGAAGACACACATCAATGGTATAGATATCCCAAATACATTGATTGATCTAGTAGCAAACTATGAATCAATTAAAACTTTCAAATCCCGAATATACACCTACACTATTATAATTAGCAGATAGATCTGTAATCAAACATGATGGTGTATTAGAAGACATATATGTATCCTTAGATTATTTGGAATATCATATTAATTTTATGTTTTTAACACCCAAGAATAACTTAGGAGGGCATCAATTGATTCTAGGAAGACCATGGCTAGCTACAATCGATGCTTTCATAAGTTGTAGATCTGGTGATATGTTCATTTCCGATGGAAGTACAAAATATAAATTCACACTATATCCACTAGAAAAAACAATAGTATAAGTTGAAAATGAAGAATGGATAGATGATGACTTCAATGTAAGACCAATCTTTTCTACTTCACAATTAGAAGAAGAAGATCAAATTTTAAATTTAATGGAAAATAATGAATCTTCATTATATTGTGAATCTAGTCAGAGTTTTCAAGAACAATGCAATATTGAATATTTATCATCTCATCAACTATCCTTGCACTCTATGGAAAAATTTGGAAATTCTACAATTGAAATATTTCCATGAAAAACTTTGAATATCAATAGTAATTTGGAAGAATTTCAAAAGAAAGAATTAATCAAGATGTTACAAGAACATTGATCTGCTTATGCATGAGAATACACTGACATTGAAGGAATTGATCCTAATACTTGCAAACATCATATCTACATTGAAGAAAATGCCAAACCAGTTCGATAACCTCAAAGAAGAATGGATCCAAATTTAAGGGAGATTGTTAAGGAAGAACTACAAAAAATTTTGAATGTCAATTTCATCTATCCAATAGCAGGCAGTCAGTGGGTTTCACCCTTAGTAATTGTCCCTAAAAATAATGGAAAATGGAGAGTGTGTATTAACTATAGATAATTGAATAAATTCACTTTAAAAGATCACTTTCCAATTCCTTCCATAGATCAAGTTTTATATACATTGGTAGGAAAAAAATAATTTTCATTTTTAGATTGTTTTAGTGGGTATAACCAAATCCAAGTAGCCCTAGAAGACGAAGATAAAACCACCTTTACCTTCCCATGGGGAACATATGCTTATCGAGTACTTCCCTTTGGATTAAGTAATGCTCCTATAACCTTCTAATGAGAAGTATTAGACATTTTTTGATCTTATTCATGATTGTGTGAAAGTGTATATGGGTGACTTTACAGTATATGGAAATTATTTTAAGGAAGCTCTTGAAAATTTAGAAAAAGTTATCACTAGATGTAAAGAGGAAAATCTCTCACTAAGCCATGAAAAATGTTTGATGATGTTTACTGAGGGAATTGTTCAAGGACACCATATTTCAGGAAAAGGAATTAGAGTTGACACATCTAAAGTAGAATTTATTCCTAAATTATCAATTCCAACTTGTCAAAGAGATGTTAGAAGTTTTCTTGGTTTCACTGGTTATTATAGAATATTTATAGAAAACATAAAAAAATTACATCTCCACTTTTCAAGCTACTCACAAAAGACTATGAATTCAATTGCAATTATGATTTCCAAAAGGCCTTTGATTCATTAAAAGAGAAAATCTCTAAAGCACCCATTCTCAGAGGACCAAATTGGAAATTACCTTTTCATATCTCAACTTATGCTTCAGATACAGCTTTAGGAGCTATACCAGGACAAAAATAATTAACTCCATATGCTATTTACTACACCAGTAAAAATTTGACTCCAGTAGAGTTAAATTATATTGTGACACAAAGGGAGTTTTTAGCTATTGTTCATGCCATCAATAAATTCACACATTGTATTACTGGCTATGAAACTTTTGTACATAGTGATCATTCTACAATTAGATAATGAATAAATCAATCACTAATGGAAAAATCACTAGATGGTTATTATTGCTACAAGAGTTTAATATTACTATTCTAGATCGACCTAGAAAAAAAACATAGCTGCTGACTTTTTCTCAAGAATTCAAAATGATAACAATGATATGCCTATAGAAAATAATTTTCCTGATGAATATCTTTTCGCAGTATCTACGAAATCTCCATGGTTTTTAGATATTGCTAACTATTTGGCTACAGGAAAATTACCATCATACT
Source organism: Pinus taeda (assembly GCA_000404065.3). Classification (NCBI taxonomy): domain Eukaryota; kingdom Viridiplantae; phylum Streptophyta; class Pinopsida; order Pinales; family Pinaceae; genus Pinus; species Pinus taeda. Next base: position 51,668 of record APFE030309202.1, read on the forward strand.
TGTCTCCTCAAGAGAAAAAGAAGGTAATTCAAATTAGTGCATTTTATTCATGGACAAACAAAGAATTGTATGAAACATGTCCAGATCTGATCAGTCGATGGTGTGTGAGAGAAGATTAAGTACTAGAGATATTGAAAGCTTGTCATGATGAGCCATGTGGAGGACACTTCGCTGAAAAATAATTTATTATAAAGTCCTTCTCTTAGTATACTACTAGCCTTCCCTTTTTAAGGATGCTAGAGGGTATGTTAAGAGATGTGATAGTTTTCAAAGTATGGGGAAACCCATTCCTTCTGATGAGATGCCTCTACAACCTCAGGTACTTATTAAACCTATTGAAAAATGGGCTCTAGATTTTATTGGTCCAATTAATACACCTTCGAAACAAAAAAAAAAATATTTTCTTGTTTACATTGATTATGTTACAAAATGGGTAGAAGCTAAAGCACTTCTTTGTGCTAGTTAAAATGTGTAGTTTCATTTATTTTTTAGGATATTTTTACTCGTTTTGGTGTTCCAAGAGAAATTGTAACAGATCAAGGTACTCAATTTACATCCAAGTTGGTATTAAAGATAATGGAGGAATACAAAATAAAACATCGAGAGACTACTCCATGTCATCCTCAAGAAAATAGACAAGTGAAGTCCATTAATAAAGTCATTGAATCAATTCTCACCAAAACTGTGCACTTGCATAGAAGAGATTGGATAGAAAAGATTTGAGAAGTTTTATGGGCATATTGTACCACATGGAGAAATACTGCAGGACAGACTCCTTATGAGCTTGTCTATGGAAAGCAAGTCTTGTTTCCTATTGAGTTTCAAGTCAAAACTTTTAAGACAATAGAATTGGGCCTTGATCTTTCATAAGCACAAAAGCAAGAATGGAGCAACTAAATGAACTTAATGAGATAAGGAAAGATTCAATCCAAAGAACTAATCTAGTTCAATAATAGAGGTTTAGATGGAATGAAACATATATCAAGGAGAGAAAATTCCAACCAGGAGATTGGGTATTACAGTTTGATTCAAGGCTTAAAGATTTCCAAGGGAAATTTCAAATTCATTGGCTTGGGTCTTATGAGAATGAACCAGTATTTGACAATGGAGTAGTTAGAATTAGAACTATTGATGAAGAAATGATCACTTTTCTTGTGAATGGTCATCGAGTGAGTATCTATCATAAGCCATTGACCATGGAAGAATTTATCAAAAATTTGAAAGATAATGCTGATTTAAAGTTGGTGAAGAAGGATTTTCCTTCTTCTCCAACTTGATCTTCAAAAATATTTTTCTTTCTAAATAAAACAAAGTAAAAATATGTATAAACATGAAAACCAATAATGGTTGGCATGTTTATACAAAATCTAAGGTGAAAATCAATTTTTGACACCTTAAATTTTCTTTACATCTTTTCTAAACCCATGTTCCTTATGTCCCACTCTTTTATTTTTCAAAATAAAAAATAGCTACATAATTATGGATTTTCTATAGCTTTGATAGATTTATGCAACCAATTTGATAGGGAATTCTGATTGAATAATTGAAATAAGTGATTGACTACCTCCACTGTAAGGCACCTAAAGACAATACAAAGAACACAACCAAAGGTTAGAAGCAACAATTCAAAGGTATGCAATCTTTTAACTTGATAATAGGGATCAAAACATTAATCGCATGAATTATATAGACATTGTACTACCAAATTCAAAATCACCATTACTAAACATTGATAGTATCATGTCAAATCGGATCTAACCCCCCATTCACTCCTCATCATTATACCTACGCTCCAACCCACATCCCAATTTTTATTGATCCAATTGCCCAAATCATGGTCATTCATTCCGCCAATGGATATATTATATCACACTTATTCATACCTTACCACACACACTCTTTTCATTCACACTCTCATACTCATTGCTCTGAAACCCTATGAAACCCTCATACCCTATCAAACAAAAAATCTTGAGGTGAAGCTTCTCAGCCATGGGAGTTATAGTCAAAATAGAACTAGAAGGAATAACGTTTTTGGAAGGATATCCATAGATAATGAAATTGTTGAAAAAATGCAGTGGCTGGAATTTGTAGATAAATTTGACCGATTCCACATGAATGTAACCAAGTCCTTTGTGAGAGCCTTTGATGGAGTGGAAGTCGAGATAGGGGACATAAAATTCATAGTGATAGAATCTTTTGTTGTCGAAGCTACTAGATTACCTCGAATTGGAGAAAAATGGTTTAAGAACAGAGGTATTGAGAGTGAAGAATGGAAAGTTTTTTCGAAGAAACCTATTATGGATACCACCATTTTCAATAAAGGCATCCCATGCACAACATTAAAATGTAAGTGGAGAAATTTTCTTCTGATAATTCAAAAATTTGTTACTTGCGAAAGGAGGTTTGGATGCATGTTTTTCTATCGTATATGACTATTGATGAATTTTATTTAGGATAATGAAATAAATCTTCCTTATTTCTTTCTCAATAGCCTAAGAAAGATGTCACAAAATGTCCAAAGAAAAATTCAGTTTATAGAAAACAGCATGTATCACCATGGTCTCATTAAAATCCTTATTGAATTCCATCTTGAGAATGTGGGTGATAACTAGGAAAGATTTTTAGTGAGGAACCATTTTAAAGAAGATAACCAAGAACAACCAAGTAGTAGTAAGGCTAAGAGGGGGAGAAAAAAAAATTTGAAGAACCAGTAACACAAGAATAGCCAAGCACTAGCAAGGCTAAGAGAAGAAGAAAAACAAAAACTAAGGGATCAACAGAACAAGAACATCAAGAGTCTCACGGGAAGTTAGAGGATGACATTCCTCTTGCAAAAATTTTGGGGAATATGAATAAGAAGGATGTTAGAAGAAATAAATGTAGCCAAAAGACAGAGAGCACACCCAAAACAAAGAAACCTAAACTAGAAAGGAAGAAGGAAAATATTCAAAAGCTTTCTGCGACAAACTTAAGAAGAGGTACTGACTCAATCCAAAAGTGAAAGAACGACCTACAAAAAGTATGGAGCATATTGAACTAGAAGCAGAGGAAGATTCAAGGGTTTCTCCACCAACTTTCATCACACCTCCTCAGAGTCCATGTTGAAAAACCCCTGAAATTGATTCAGTACAGTAGGAAATCTATGATTATATTGAGTCTCTAGAGAAAAGAGATTCAACAAAAACATCAAATTCAAATCAAGAAGAAGTCAAGTTTTGTGAACCACAAGAACCTCTAGTAGTAAATGTTTTAAAAAAAGAAAATTTTGAACTAGAGACACTAAATAGGTACATTCAGAAGGAGAATCAAACTCTAAAAGAGAAAGAGTTAAATCCAAGCGGCTATGAGTGACAATCTCGTTTTACACCTATTCTATGGCACAAGAAGAACAAGAATCTAAAACACAAAAACAAAGCTCTATAAAGGCAAGTCATAAACCTAAAGTACATGATTCTCATGAAAAATCCATGGATGGCAGTGGGTGGAAAGAAAGGAAAAAAGATGAAGTTGGATATACTTGCAAAAGTTTCAAAAGAAATGAAATAATTAAATAGGAAACATCAATTTTTTGTTTTGCATGAGGACATGGAAAGGCCTCAGCATGGGGGAATGTAAAGTGTCACGATTGTTCTATTTTTGACACCATTTTCCATCCATTTTCCCTCTTTTCTTCACTACTATCAACTCCAATAAATACTAAAATAAGGGATTTTGACATGTTAAGGTACTCATATGTCTTATTTTTCATACTTGTTAATGTGCCTTATTATTTAGTTAAAGATTGTAATATCTACAAAATTAACATGAATCTAAAGTTTTTTTATGATTCTACAACTACCTCCATGGTCTTTCAGGTTCTAGTGCGCTAGCCAAGCAAAGAAGCATATGGGCATATAGAAATTGATATCCTCATGGATCTCCTCCTATTCGTCCGAGCCAAATCATCAAAGGAATCGCCCAGTGGCGCAGTCAAGGAAGCATGTCAACATGTGGATGAAACAAGTAGCAAGGGTTCAATTCAATGACGACTCTTTGATTTTATTTCCAAATAGAAAATTATTGAGAAGCATTATAGTTTCCATTATCAAATTAGCATTTAGATTAAGACTGTCTTTAAGTTTTTACGACATGAAAATCTCAAAACTGTTGGGCGCGAAAGATATATTATATATATATATATATATATATATAATATATATATATATATATATATATATATATATATATATATTATATATATATATATTAATATATATATAATATAAACAGAATGGGGATGCACGCAACATATATGTAATTTGTAGTTGACAATTGGAAGTTCCATGACTTTGTTCCCTTTTAATTGAAGAAGTATTATTCATGAATATCATGCGTAGTTAGCTATTGAGATAGAGTTATAAGCCTAATGTTTTGTGGAGGGCCCTTGTAGATAGTCAAGGTTCATTTATCTGCTTAGTATTCAATTTATTTCATTTCGTTATTTTTTAAGAATTACATTACCTTAACTTCATTTATTTGCAATCATTTGTTTAGTTTAGATAGCTCTCTTTTTGTAATTTACCTAGTAACTAACAATAATCAATGAAGGAAGATCATGATAGCTTACCTTATTTTCCTTTTTAAGAATTGATTGGATTATAAATCTTTTTTTTTTCATTAGGAACATAGGAAGAAAGAAAATCCTTAAAAATAAACCATCCACAATCATTATCTCAATAAACTCAAAAGGATTCTAGAATATATAGTGCACTTGCAATTCACAAGTTTACCAACCCCAATCGATAATTTATGTAATCAATTTAAGGCAATTAAACTGACAAACACTCTGGATCCAGGTTTTGCTTTGCATTCAACTTGAAGGAGACCTACAAGGCTCACATATTTCCTAGGAAAATGAAGCACTTATCCAAGAACATTACTTTTGGGAAGTCAGAGAAGGGTAGTATGTTCTATTCTAGAAGGAATACTAGAATCGACTTCCCATGCTCGACCAATTTGATTGATTCCAAGGGTTCAAATATTGGATGATAAATAGAAGCATGGCCATTGTATAAGAATATTGACAAAGATAAAAATCCTCTTATGGATGGATGGAAAATTTTCCTAAAAAACAACGAGGATATCATGGGGATCTTGAAGCACTAGATGAATTCTATTCAAAACTCAAAGAGAATCTAATAAAAATCCAAACTATTCTACTTTGCTAGGTCTACAAACATGAAGGAAAATGCAACCTTAACGGAGCTTGCAATCTACACATTTCCCTTTTACAACTCCCAAAATAAAATATTTGGAAGAAAATATGGAATCTAAATCTTGGCTGAAAATTACAATCTTCCTCTAACTCGTAGCTCATCAAAATGCCTTAAGCTATGAAAAAATTAGGAAAACAAGGTCTATTGGTCCCTCGATCCACCATATCTACAAATATAATGAAGAAATATTAAACCATATCATTAATGATTATCAATTTGTATCATATCTCTAGAATAAGGTGGGTGAAACTTTCTAGACATCGGACATAATAAAAGAAAACAAAACCTTAACCATCACTGCTTGGATAGATAATTTCTTCAATAATGGAATAGTCAATAGAGCCTGGAAACTTCTATTTATCTTCATACTTTGTGAAAAATAGAAGGAAATAATCAAAATGATCTTCAAATCCACATAGAATTCAATAAGTGAAGTTTGGAAGTGGATTATATCTAGTATCAAGTAATCTATTCTACAATTCATCACCATAGGACTAGCAAGGTTCCCTAGAATATTCAAGAATTTTAAATACCCTGTATGTAAACCCTTAGCAAGAACTAAGAGACAAAGATTTTAGGATCACCTTTTGCCCCTATTGTAGGGGCCTTAATCCCCATAACCTGCTTTTTCCTTTTACACACAACATGCTCCTTAAGTCCTTTCTTGGTGAATTCCTTTTCTTTCTACTATGTGGAGTTCTTTCTTTCAATGGAATTTGAAAAATATTATGATTAGGTTGAACATATTGCATAAGATAGGCATGACGACTACCAGTCATATTACTCAATACTTTATTAATAGAACTAGGGGTACCTTGTGAACACATGATATTTGAATTTAGCAGATTGAGAGAATCACTTTTTCTTGGCTTTCTTTTATCCCCTCTGTTTTAGTTTTCTTTAAAGACTTTGGCATGTCCTCATCTCCCCCAATCATAAAGTTTTCTAATTGTGTTGGTGTTTTATCATGTACCTGTGTTTTACAAATAACTAAATCTGATTTCGCTGAGGCCCTTTGATCACTCACGAAAGAATTTTCTGTAGTACTTTTTCGAACCGCTGGTGAACTTGAATACAAATGTCAAACCATAACACCATTCACTACAACAATATCTACACTGATGAATACTGCCATGATTACAAGGGTTCCTTTTTCTAATATAAAGGTACACTTTTAGGGTGTCAATGAAACATACACCATTGAGTCAAACACCTGTTACTTCTGGTTGCAGAAATGTATCAACAGGAAAAACCCATTAAAAGGCCATAAATTCCACGCCCATATTCTCGTCATGGGAGTATTAACCCAAAATGTTTTGAATTTTCTTGGTACCTAGGCTTGTTTTCATGTATGCTTATTGTGGAAGTATACTAGGTGTTTGACAAAATTGCCAAGTGAAATGTGTCTAGATTGAATGTTATTTTCAGAGGTTGTGTCAGGCACACCTTTCCAATTTTCCTCAAGGCGTGTGTTGAGATTTTGACCCTGCAACAAGGTAAGGAAATCCATAGTTACATGGAACACCACGACTACAAGATATTTCAAAATTAGAAATTGTGAAGATGCGGGAAATCTACTTGATGAAATGGAGGTGGGAAGGTTGAAACCTGATGTGATAATTTGGAGTGTGATGATATCCAAGTATGAGTAGAATGGCCATGACAATAGTGCAGTGATATCTTTTCTAAAATGAAGTTGGTAGGAGTGAAATCTAATTCAATCATTATTGCCAATGCTCTCGCTTCTTGTGCATAATTGGTAGTGATGTAACAATTAAAAAAATGGATGATTCATATGAAGTATTTTCAATATACCAAAGAGGGATCCAATCCCATGGAATGAAATAATTTTTTTTTATGAATTGAATGGATATTGTGATGAGGTGTTGGGACTCTTTTATCAACTCCAAAATGAAAGGAATCAACCCAGATGTAATTAGTGTAGTCATTGTGAGATATGCTCAATTTGGTCATAGTGTTTAATCCTTGAAACTCTTTAGTTGAATGAAAGTTGTGGAGGTGAAGCCTAACTCCGTTACCATAGAAATTATTTTTCCTTCATGTGTTGACTTAGTGGCTTTGAAGTGTGGGTATTGAATGCATGGGCATGAGGAAGATGCCCTAACATTTTTATGAAATAAAAGAAGTAGGCATTAAGGTAGGCCATATCAACTTCATTGATATTTTATCCACCCACAGCCATGCAGGACTAGTAGATGAAGGCTAACATCATTTCAATTGAATTACTAGAGAGTTTGAGGTGAAGCCTAGAGTGGAGAATCATGCGTGCATGGTTGACCTCCTTAGCCACTTGAGACACTTGAATGAAGCATATGTGATATTGTAAAACATCTATGCTACTTGTATGGAATGATGTAGTCAACATGAGAAAGCTAATGTTATATAAGGGAATTAGAAAAAGGAAACCAACATCTCATTTTCACAGACAGTTATAGATGCTTCTAACTTAGGATATTTTGAAATATATCATGGAAACTCTTCGACAATGTTCTCAAGTTTCAATAATAATACACCCTCTTCATTTGAATCTTGCCTCTCCGGAACCAGGGAGAAGAGAGACATGGAGGAGTTACAACTTTGCATACTTCCTCAACAACCCTCAAGGTGGCTGGAAATACATAATCATGATAAGCTCCAAGCATTGTATAAGTCTTGGTTGAAGCCTTATGTTGTAGAAGAAGAATTCATCAGGTAAGCCTTGGTCCAAGTTTAGGAATTCATTGATGAGTTTTGGCAAATTTCGAAATTAGCTCAAGTTTTTATATAGTGTTTGGTTATAGAAGATTAATGGAGAAAAAAAATAGGCATTTTCAGGAACATAGTCCAACCTAACGAAGGCCAAAATTTGGGTTATTGGTTTGAAAACAAGAATTTCATTGTTAAGAAAATTGGATGGAGGGGCAAGCAAAGGAACGTGACAAGTTTTCGCCTTAGGCTTGTTGGGTTGTGTTATATTCTTTCCATGACTAGCCCACATAGTTAACTAGGGGGTTAGAGGGGGAGCGAAGCCCCCCCTTTGTTGCACCGATTGCGTAGTGGGGGGGTCACAGGCGGTTTGAGAGGTGCACGTAATCCCCCTCTATGGGGTCTGGGGCAACAACCCGAAGAATTTTGTTTTTTGGACCCTATATTAGGTTGGGTAGACCTACCTATGGTTTTGTGCATGATTTTTTCACATGGTTTTGGAAGTGATGGTTTTCGGTCCATGGTTTTGGATGTGATGGTTTTCGGTCCATGGTATTGGATGCTTCAGCATGTATATATATGTATTGTAACATTAAAAGGAACATAATGAAAAATCAAGCTGGTAGTCCCGATTTTGTGATCCAAGGGAAAATCTCCGTGTATATGTGTTTTATGTGTTATGCTCTCACATTGTTTATTTTCTGTGTTTTAGAATTCGTATGCAGGTAATTTCTGCACAGGGTTAAAACCTACATTTGGTATCAGAGTTTTTTTGGCTTCAAGGGGATGCCTCTGTTGCTGAGGGGTTTCATTCAGGCCTATGGTAGACCCTGTTTAGTGGGAGATATGTGAGATCAATTCTGGTGGTGAAAGAAGATGATGAGCAGTGGGAAGATAGATGTCGAGAAATTTAATGGTTAGAGTTTTGAGTTATGGAAACTCAAGGTGGAGGATCTATTGGTGGATAAAGATCAGTGGATTGCGGTAGATCTGGGTACTAAACCAATGGGAGTGTCCAATGAAGAATGGAAGAATTTGGATTGGAAGGAAAAGAGCACGAAACAATTATGTGTCTCAGATTCAATATTTCTGAATGTATTAGGGGAATCTACGGCAAAGGCTTTGTGGGACAAGTTAGGGACTTTGTACCAATCTAAGTCTATGGCGAATAAATTGTTCCTGTGGAAAACGATGTATAACTTGAGGATGAAAGACGGAAACTCGGTGACAGAGCATATGAATGCATTTAATACTATGGTAAGTCAGTTATTAATTGTTTATATCAAAATTTTAGATGAAGATAAGTGCATCAGTTTGTTGTGTTCTATACCAGATTCATGGGATAATCTAGTTATTGCAATAGGTAGCAATGCAACTGCCTTGCAGTTTGATTAAATAGTCTCATCCTTGCTGACGGAGGAAATGAGACGAAAAAATATGGAGAGACAAAATGGTGATGCCTTGTCTATAGAAGGACGGTCCTAGAACAGAAACAAAAATAAGTCATCGAGTGGGAGATTTAAATCTAGAGGGAGATCTAAATCTGCAAGAAAACCTGTAAAGGTGGTGTGCTGGAAATGCAGAAAGGAAGGGCACTACAAAAGGGAATGTAAATATAAAGCTCCTGATAAAGGAAAGGGATCTAATTATGCTCCTTCTGCAGAGTCAAAAACCACCTCAGATGCAGGTGGGGATGTGTACTTGGCTTCTTCAAGTACACATGTAGATCATGAGGCATGGTTTATTGACTCAGGTGCATCTTTTCACTTCACTACCCATAGAGAGTGGTTCTGCGAGTATGAGAAATATGATGGTGTTGATGTCTTCTTGGGGGATGATAGGAAGGTTATAATCGTTGGTCGTGGAAAAGTAAAGTTGAAGTTGCAAGGTGGAAGCATTAGAACACTTTCGTGTGTTCTGCATATTCTTGCATTAGCCAGAAATATGATTCTTGTAAGCAAGTTGGATGATGCAGGTGTAAAAATAGTGTTCGAGAAGGATACCTACAAGATGTTTTGGGGGGCACTTTTGTTGATGCGGGGAGTTCAAATTGGAACTTTGTACAAGCTGCAAGGTAGCACTTTTGTTGGTGGGTGCAACAGTTCTGTGGTTCTTGAAAGTGGAACATAAAATCTAGTGGTCTCTGGAGAGAAGACCATGCTGTGGCATCAAAGGCTTGGACATATTGGAGAGAAGGGACTTCTAATACTTCATGGTAAAGGTATGGTAGAAGGTATGAGTAATAGCTCTCTAGATTTTGATTTTTGTGAAAATTGTGTATATGGGAAGAAGAATCAGGTGAGTTTTTCCTCTGTTGGTAAGAGGGTGAAACAAATATTAGAACTTGTGCACAATGATGTGTTTAGACCTGTGAAGATTGCATCACTGGGTAAGTGTATGTACTATGTATCATTTATAGATGAATTCTCAAGGAATACATGGATATATTTCCTTAAGAAAAAATCTAAAGTCTTTGATAGGTTTAAAGAATTTAAGGCTTTGGTGGAAAACCAGACAAAGAAGAAGATAAAGGTGTTGAGGACAGATAACGGTGGAGAGTTTTGCAGTAAGGAATTTGAAGAATTCTATAATAATAATGGTATAGCAAGATAGAAGATTACTACATATACACTTGAGAAAAATGGAGTTGTAGAAATAATGAACAAAACGTTGATGGAAAGGGCAAGAAGCATGCTCAGTGGTGCCGGGTTAGGACAAGAATTCTGGGTAGAGGCGGTGGAGACAACATGTTACCAGGTCAACAGATCACCTTCATCAACGTTGGAGGATAAGACTCCATAAGAGGTATGGACTGGTAAGAAACTCTCTCTTTCACATCTGAGGGTATTTGGATGTGAAGCATATCTACATGTTCCAAAGGAGAAATGAACCAAGTTGGATAGTAAATCTGAAAAGTGCACCTTTTTTGGCTATAAGGATGGTTTAAAGGGTTATAAGCTTTGGAACCCAGTAACAAGGAAGGTTGTGTACAACCGAGATGTGGTGTTCAGAGAGGTAAAATATGTCATTAAACATGAAGTCCAACCAAAGGAACCCGAGAAGATAGATTTTGAGCTTAAGGAGGAAGAATTAGACTCTACAACAGAGGAGGAATCAGAATATGAAGATCCACAAACTTCGGGTGTGAGAAGATCAGTTCGAGAAAGAAGGCAGCCAGAAAGGTGTAGTCCATCTGCTTTCTGTTCAAACTTTTCTTTATCTATTGCTGACGATGATCCTAGAACTGTGAAGAAAGCAATAGATTTAGAGGATGGCAAACTCTGGAAAGAAGCCATGGTTGATGAAATGGCATCTTTGCATAAAAATGAGGCTTGGGATCTGTTGGAGTTGTCGGCTAGAAGGAAAACCATAAGTAGCAAATGGGTGTTCAAGAAGAAGAAAAATGCATAAGGAAAGGTGGAAAAATACAAAGCTTAGTTGGTAGCAAAAGGTTATTCCTAGGTGTTGGGAATTGATTTTGGTCATATTTTTTTTCCTGTTTCCAAGGTAACTTCTATTAGATTACTTTTATCTGTTGCTAGTAATTTTGATTTTGAGGCAGAACAGATGGATGTGAAGACATCATTTCTTCACGGAGATCTGGAAGAGGAAATCTACATGAAGCAACCTGAAGGCTTTGTGGTGAAGGGTAAGAAAGAATTGGTATGCAAGTTAAAGAAGTCTCTATATGGGTTAAAACAGTCACCAAGGATGTGTATCAGAAATTTGATACATTTATACGGGACTTGGCTTCACCAGAAGCAAAGCAGATCATTGTGTGTATTTTAAATTAATTGGTGACCGTGTTACTTATCTAGTCTTCTATGTGGATGATATGTTGTTGGTTGGAAATGAAAAAGAAATTATCCAAGATTTGAAGACCCAATTGTCCTCCAAATTCGACATGAAAGATCTCGGTGCTGCAAACTATAT
>APFE030309202.1:64849-120397 GCA_000404065.3 Pinus taeda
TAGTTAACCGAGGGGTTAGAGGGGGGGCAAAGCCCCCCATTTGTTGAACCGATTGCGTAGCAGGGGGGTCACAGGGGGTTTGAGAGATGTAGGTAACCCCCCTCTATGGGGTCTAGGGTAGCGGCCCAGAAATTTTTGTTTTTTGGACCCTATATTATGTTTGGAGGACCTACCTATGGTTTTGTGCATGATTTTTGCACATCGTTTTGGACACGATGGTTTTCGATCCATGGTATTGGATGCTTCGGCATGTATAAATATATATTGTAACATTGAAAGGAACATAATGAAAAATCAAGATGGTAGTCTCAGTTTTGAGATCCAAGGGAAAATTTCTGTGTAGATGTGTTTGATGTGTTATGCTCTCACATTGCTTATTTTCTGTGTTTTAGAATTCATATGCAGGTAATTTCTGTACAGGGTTAAAACCTGCAAGGATTACATATTTTTGTGGACTTGTTTATCTATATTCAACATGGTTTTGTGGTTAGAGAACCCTAGAGGAGTGCATGATCTGGTCCTGCATCACATTGTTTAAGGCACTATAATTGTTTTTGGTGGGATTCTTTCTTATTCAAATGAGGATTATGTCATGACAAGATTCAACTGATAAGGCAATGAATTCCATGGATATTATAGGGATTTTACAAGAGGCTACAAGGTCTTCGAGAATATGGAAGTGTAGATATGGTTTTAATTGATACTTCAAATGTGACCAAGCTTACAAATAAAGATGGTTTTGTCGCAGAATGACAAAAAAAACAACAACAAAAAATGGAGACCTTGTTTACCTGTAGAAAGTAGTTCTACACTGTCTCACATCTATTGTAGCTATGGAAAAATTATCATATATGCTTGAACATGGGAGGAACATGATCATAACATTATTTCCTTTCCCTTTATTCTCTTCATCTATGAATTTGATGGCAAGTAAAATCGTCATTTTCTTCTTTTATTTGAGCATTATATGGAAGTTTTCATGTAATTGTTTCACAGGTTACCATAATTTCTTTTCAAGAGAAAGTTGTTCAACAAGCCCTGATTAATAAACCCTACTGGATCCTGTTAGAGCTAATACTTGAATATATCATTCTAGAAATTCTCCTCCTTCGAGATTGTAAATCACCGTATCTTTTCCCAAGACAAGAATCAGTGAGTGATTATGTAAGAAATATATTTGAGATGGTAGTTAGAGCATCTAAAAAGCTTCAGGTATTGGAAAGGTGCTTCCACAATTGAAACAGGGTCAAAAGGGATGCTTGATATACTTGAAGGCTTCTTCAAATTCTTATAATTTGTATATTTTCGAATGGATGTGAGCACTTCAAAATTAGAAAAGCAACATTGAATAAAGAACTTCAGTGGCCTAGATAACAAAAAAAATATTTTTCTTATTTCAACTCAAACTGAGGGGTATAAATCCATGCTTTAATGGGTCCTTAGTGAAGTTATAAATTCCTGGGATATATACATTTCAAAACAACCAAAAGAGGGACATGTTGGTGTAAGTCCTACCTAGGCTTATAATGAGGTCTTACCACTCTGTGCTTCAATTTCCCTTAATTGTTGCCTAAAGGCTTCTTATTTTCTCTCTCTTTCTATTTTTATTTCTAATTCTTTGTACATTACAAGAATATCCATTGTAGCTTGTGAAGAGGATTGTTGTCAGTTATGGGATTATTTTTTCTGCTAATAGAGGGACTTATGACCGACTTATTATATGTGTATCATGTGGTAATCCATAAAAGTTGTTGTGTATGTAGACGAGTACTGATATATTGATGAATTTATAGGCACTAAAATACAACCACATAGAAGCATGTAAGCCACATGAATGGCTACAATTCAAGCTTACAACAACATAATATAAAAATGGAACCACACCTAATATAGAAATAAAAAAGTCATAACAGAGGAAAACAAACTAAACCATTAGGTTATTTAACAGTTAAAACCTTAAAAGGATTTGCATCATGGCTTAATGGTTATGTATTTATAGTTTATATACTTTTTAAAACAACAAAAATATGTGCCTACAGGTTAGTCTAACATAGGCTTACAATAAGGTCTTACCAAAAATCAATGCTATAATCTCATCCCTTTCCATTCATTTTTTCACAATGGTTTCTTCATTCTCCGTTTTTTCTCTTCCCCTCTTTTTTGTCTTTGTTTTTCTTCATTTTTTTGAGTCATAGAGAACACCTCTCCTTTTCTCTCAAAATCATGTTATATGCCTTAACTATCCCCAACACTCTCGCAGCTATGAAAAACAAGGGCATTGATTCATGAACAATGTGACACCAATAATTTTATCTTGTGTTGGATCATCGTAGTATTCAACAACACCATTGGTTGAAGAATGATCATAATGACTTTTTCTCTGACATCTGAACTCCAACCTACACTCCCTTATGGCTTGGTGGGGATCCGAGCCATCGAATCAATTTTCCAAGTGTAGATACAATTATTATATATGATCTACATTTTAGTTATTTATGAGCTCAACCATGATCTCACATGATAGGCCAAGACAAACCGGTGATTGCATATCAATTGATAAGAAAGTGTTTTGTTGAGGAGAGAATATTGTAGTAGTAAGGAACAAAGATGGATTTGGAGAATCTGGTGATGAATCTTTGTAAAATTGAAAGTTTAGATCACAAATAACCTTTGTGTTTGTGGAGATTGCCACAATACCACCAAGATCATCTCCAGAATTTTCCAGTGAAAATTATTGTGAGGGATTGTGTTCTTGTGAAATTACTAATAATGGGAGACCAAGTAGAAATGTTGTTTATGATGTGAACAGAGTTCATTGTACAAAGACATATGGTTCAAGATTTATGGTAATAAAAGACCCCAACTAGGTTTCATTAGTTTACTCTATTAACAAAACCAGGATTCATCAGTCTATGAAGTACATATGACATTCTAATAGCTCACTACAGGTGTTTGTACTACCTATTTCTTCTACTTGAGGAAAAAGTTCTAGCAAATATAAATATGATAATAGTTCAATGAAGTAGGTGGCGGGCCCTCTAAGAAGTGAGTAGTCTTTGGGAATATACACTCATTTACAATAAACATACTACAGGAGTCCATTTCCAAAAATGGGAAATAATTCTCTGGTAGGTGCATTGGCTAGAATGTGTGTAAGTATTGCTACATAATTTATTTAAATTCCTACTAAGTGTGTTAAACAATAGATGCAAAATGGTTTAAAGTATTACAATAATTGGTATGTCCATTGGAAGTGGAGTTTCCATTTCCAGAGGTAGATCTCCAACAACAAGAAAGTAATGCCAATACAACATATACCACCTAAGTAGACTAGATTGGACCAAAAATGAATAAAATTCAATGTCAAGTTCCATAAATTGTTAAGTGGTAAGAAATAGAATAGGAAGAAATGCTTTTATCTACTTTAAATCAATATCATCATGTTGCATTAGATGAAGACCTCTTCTCTTTGCTAAATCTTACATGAAACTAAATCAAGGGACTTTTGAATAGCCTTTTACCTCTTTGCAGAGAGTCCTTGGGGTTTGGAAAACCTTTCACAATTTCTCTTGATTTTTAGCATCAAGGTGGTTTCCCATGAGTTGGAATCTAGTTTATCACTGTTGGAATTTTTAATAATATCATGTTGTTTTCCAATGACATAAGTTCCTTTGCTTTGATTTTATTCACAAAGTTCTTATATATGTTCATCTCTAACTAGTCACTAACAACCAAAAGTGGATGATGCTATTAATTAGAATCCATAAACTATTTTATAAGAGGGAATTTCTAGCAAGTTGGAGGATTTTGTGATTACTATGGAAATATGTGGAAAGGATAAATTAATCCATGGATACCTAAAATTTGCAATTGTATACTAGCTAAAGAAGTAGTTCAAACAATAAGGTACAACAATTGAAATGGAATAAATCTTGTCATTAAACAAATTCCCATATAGCTGACTGGGTATGCTATAAATTAGGATATGATATTGTCCTTGAGAGAATTGACAAAAATCTCAAACAAATGAACGAAGGTCATTGTGCAAGTTAGTCATCACCACCATTTAGCACACCTTCATATCATTGTGGTTATTGTAAGCGTACAAAACTTGTTGATATAAGATTTTATGCTTGTGTGATTCATGATATAATGTTCATATTTTTCGGAGAAATCACATAGAGAACAAAACAGTTGGCGCGTTTTGAACGTAGATCTAGGTTCATCATCAAGACTAGGATGAGGATCAAGTCAACTGACCAAAATATATAAAAATATCACAGATGCAACAGTAAATTCCTAATGGTTAAATATTTCCTTTTATTTTATTTTTACTTATTATTATTTTATAAAGTTAAGGACCAAGTCAAATGGTAAAATTTTGAAATTTAATTTAATATATTATATATATACATAGATATGAATTGAATTTGATTTTTTTAACATTTATATTTTGTTGAAGCAATATATTGTTTATAATTTATTATTATTTTTAGGATAAACCAAAAAAATATAATAATAAAATAATAATAAATAAATATATTATATGAATTTGAAGTTTTTTTTATCTCGAAACAATTTCAATTATGTACTGGTATGAGCTTGGACTGATCCTAAAAACATGATTCACACAAAAACCTCCTCTGTAAAACCTATCCAATCTTTTAACTTTGAGAATGAATATTTGTGAGCATGTGCTATGTCTTGGAAAGCATTCAAAACTCGTTGTTGGATCCCACAATGTAACCACGAATTAATACTTGACTAAATAAATAAGGGGAAATTGAGAACCTTCGAATATAGGGTATCTGTAAACCATCGATGTTGAATCATTCAAGATGATTTTTTCATAAGTTCATTCTCATTGACAACAAGCCTATTACAAACCAAAGGTACCTGTGGCAAGACTCAAATTTTATGCCAGCTCCATTCATCTTTACTACAAAATAGTTTTTTTAAGAAATTTCTCATTTACATCAACACAATTGGCAAGGGATGACATGGCTAGAAGGCTATAATCAATGAACGTGGAAAATACACCACTATGTTTTGTAGTCTGTAGTGCACCTATTCTTGATGATGTTTTTGAAGACTATATTTGTTCCAGTTTGAAGGACAAACTGTACTTTTTGATAGAACTAGTAGGTATCTTGTTGGTACAAATTATAAATCACATACCAAAGTACCCTATGACTTGTTGGCTTATTTACCAAGTAGCCTAGGACTTGTATGTTGGAAGGAAAAAGTTGAAAGTGGGCCTTGGGTATAATATTTTGTCTGTCGTTGGAAAATTATATTTTGTTCTTTAACTTATAACTGTCAACTTCCTCATTATAAATCCATTACTGTCAATATCTAAACTGCTCACTGTTTCCTAGCAATAAATATGAACCAGCCATTTCATTTTCCAACTTTGCCCAGTCTAGCAATAGCCCATTAAGTCCCTAGATAAATCCAAAGATAGTTTAGTGGCTGCAAAAATCTCGTAAGTACTTGTTCATCTCCTAAGCACTTGTTCATTAACATTTTAGTTATTTATTCATTCCATTTTTAATAAATAATTTAGCCAAATTGTTTATTTATATTTCGACTTTTATAAAGTTTAATTTGATTTATCTAGTGTATAGTGCTGACGTTCTTATTCGTATTTCGATCATCAATGCATACATGCATATTTTAATGGTGATTTAAAATTGGTATTATGTTGGTAACAATTTGAGAATAAAGAAAGGACATCATAAACAATTGCCACTACTTAACAGACTTTGACTAGAGAAAATTTTAGTGATTAATATTTTCCGTGGGGCTATTTCTACCAAATTTCATCAAAAAGATTCAGAAATTGATGAATATTTCCCTTAAGTTTTGAAAAAAAAATTGCATTTTTATTTCTAAAAATGGAAGAAAAAAACTTCTTCTATATATTCCGGCAAATCGAAAAGTTCCATTGTCTTTAAGTATGCTACCATATATAAACAAAAATTGTAACTACAATTTTTGTTAGAACTATAGATGTACTAATAAAAGAAAAATCAGCTATTATGCCCCATATTAGGATCTTCCCCCTAATATGGATTTGTTATATGGATTTGTTTTTGGGCTCTACCCCCAAAAGGCCTCAAATCAATCGAGATATTTGTCCATCCTTATATACCCATGATCCTCCCCACTTCTAGTCAATGCGGGACTTTGGTCGTATACCCAACAATACCTCCCATTATTGTCCAGGTAGGTGTACTTTGGTAAGGTTATCATTTTCTTGCTTTTTCCATTGAGATTCAAAGGCAGGAAAATTTATTTCATTACATTATCCTTATTGCAGGACCAATTTATTTGGAGCATTTTATTGTTGAACATGCAATATTCCACATGGATATCATTGTAAAATCATGGGTTCTCACAACCTGACCCCAAAAACTACTGTTAACTTGACTAAGATAAGTTTACCAAAACCACCCTAACAATTTTCACAATGTCTTATTATGTAAATCAATATTTCACTTGCACTTGATTTGAATATGGATCATCCATGAAATAACCTCTTTGTAGCTTTCACCAAATTGCCTCACCTAACTTGAAATAGATTCAAGATATTTTCATGACTTTTGAAAACTTTCATTGAATTACTGTAAACAAAACAGATTCAAGACTTTTCCAAGCCAAAATTTATTCTTATTGCTTTGTCCATGAGAATTATCATTCATACCATCGTCGGTGGCCATCTTAACATGTTTTCAGCTTTGTCACTTAAATATTTCTTGCATCCAGTTTGAAATTTTTTTCTTGGACAACCACTGATGACTTTTGTTGAAAGATATTCCTGGGTTATTTTAGAACTTTCATCATTGTCTTGATAGTCTTTCCTCTTATTCTTCTGAAAAATATTCATGCTCTATCTAGATTAATGGACCATTGTGATATTTTCTTGGAAGGATCACTGAAATATGTTCTTCTTCCTGTTTGAATATGGCTTCCTTTCGTGCCAACCTATAACTTTTAACGACAAAGAATCAAGGTTTTTCATTGGATTCTCATCATGATCATGACAACCTTTCCTCTTATTTCCCACCATTGGTCATCGCCATCTTCACATTTCCTCCATTGTTCGCCTTCTTGTTTGAATATGGTTTCTAGGCAAGATAGCCTATAATTTATAAATTTTACCAAATTGTTTCACTAGGATTGACAAAGATTCCAGGGTTGTTCTTGGATTCTCATCATTACCATGACAATTTTTGCACTTATTGCAGAAAGATTGAAGAGTTTTTCTTCTATTCTTTCCATTATCAAGATAACTTTTCTTCTTATTGTTATGTAGGGCCATTTTTAACATAGGTTGTGGCAATCCTCACATTTTAAGATTCACACAGATTCCACAGTTTTTCTTAGATTATCATCTTTTTCATGAGGGATTTTCCACTTATTTCAGAAAGCTTCAAATATATTTTCTTGAATTCTCAACATTATCATGTAACGAAGATTCAAGGAGTTTCCTTGAATTCGTGTCATTGTAATGAAAACTTTTCATACACCGGTGTCATTTTCTACCATAGTTTGTGGAAATCTTCACATTTTCCAAACTTTATCTTTTAAGCATGTTCTCCACCATCTTGATATATTTTTCTCTTATAGTATTGTATATTAATCTCGTATTTCCCAGTATTAGCTATCACTTCACAGTTTGTACATTTTTTTATCCCAATTATATGGTGTTTAGATATGACATCAGTTTTAATATTGATCGACAAATGATAAGATGTTATTAGGATTTTGTGTGACACTCCAGTCCAACCTAAACAGTAAACACTCCTTAGAGTATTTACAGTAAAAACTTATTAGAATATTTTATTTCCTTGAGATATAGTTCTCACCCTCAACTCCCTTTTATAAAATTTAATGAAATGTAAACTTTATCACTTTTTCTTCACCTATGACTTTTATAAAAAAAATGATTTTTTTTTCTACGTAAAAAAACCCATAATCTTTGTCCTGTAGGAACTCTCTCATCCAAACACGTGTCATGTGGTGCAAGGATACCCCCGCACATACCCACAGTATGCATAAAAATTCCTAAGTACACTTGTACCAGGTATTTGACTCTCAAAGGAGTCAAAACATCTTTTTGTAATAGTTAAGGCCCTCTTTTATCACAATTCCTTTGTATCGGAATCAATCACCCCTCCTAAACCTCCTATCAGAAGTTTCTACCTCTTCAAAACCTTTGTTTAAACCTTTGTTAAAGCCTCCCATTAATTCTCGCTTATCGGGACTTTAAAAACCCTTCAAAACCTTTACATCACCCCTTAACCGCATATATAATCCATAAGCCATATATATATCAAACTCCCCCTCTTAAAACATTGGTTAATATATATATTACACATAAACCTTTTCATCTACGCTTTTCCTCATAACACCCATTACAAAGGGAAATACGCACAAAACCTTACCTTTCTACCTTTCGTACAACCTCCTCATAGAACCCAAGGTTGTACCTTTATCACAATCAAAATCAGCTATCGGAACTTTCACATGTCATAGCTAACTCTTTGACATGTTAACTTTCGCCCCGAACCATATAAGGTGGACTTCAAATTTATAAGCCGTGACTCAATTTATCATCTGGTCCACTTCTTGTAGTCGCTCCACAATGCTATGCTATATTAAGGCTCGATCTCTAATAACCCGATATCTCCGATCGTCGATTAGTGCTTAATCGCTATTGGCGTATCGACCCTTAACTATTCCATAGTCACGTATACCTTTGGTTTCTTCGATATGCGATAAGCGATAAGATCTGGACCATAGATCTGGTCTTGATCCAATGGTCCACGATCAATCGTGATCGTTCATCACAACTACCCAAAGCTTGGTCTCGATAACTTAAAAGGGTTCGCTAATGCGATTAAATCTTAGTCATTGATCTTAAGGATCTAACGGTTCCTGAGCATCAATCTTCGCTCCTCTTCTCATTCATTTTACTTAGATTTTTATGCGTTTTCTTCAATTCTTCTATGAATTGGGGTTTTCTTCAAGTTCCAGCTTTCCGTTCTTCCGCTGCTCAATTCGTTCCCGCTTGCACTTAACTCCACATACTCCATTATCCAATGTCCTTCCAGAGCATTACTCGACCCTTTAAATGGATTCAACAATCCATTATGATTTCTTCAGATCGTCCTTCTCCTCTGCATAGTTTTTCAACGCTCGGTCTTCTGCTTCCGCTAAGCTTAACTTTGATTAGTGATGATTCCATTGAGTCATTTTTCCCGTCCGCGCAACCTTTATAAATCTGCCTACAACCCTGTTGCAAATCCTATGAATTCATAAGTAATTCATACACGAAATACTTCTTCAGTGTACTGACACAGTCAGGAAATAAACTTTGCATATATATGTAAAAATGAAGATTACATTCGACACTTCTCTGTCTCGCGTAGGCCTGATTTTCAACTATCAGTGGCCTCTCCCTTTTTACTCTGCCCGTAGGCTTACATATATCCAAAATGGTTTTGTTGAACTAATTTTGGGGTAAATCCTAGATTGACTCCTCAATCTATTAAACTGAATCCTAAATCCTCTGTCCACTATGTTCACTTCAATTAATTGCTCAAAGCTCTCTCTTGTCCCTTGAATTGTGAACTGTTCTAAGAATCCTAATTGACTTTGGATTCTTATCATTTATTCCCACTCATGTTCTCATTTATTTGAGAGCATTTCCAACTTCTTCCATTATCTAATTAAATCACTTAAAGGCCTAAATATTACATTAACTTGAGACTTAGGAAACTACTTCTCTAAAGCTACATGACCCCCTATGTCTACTTAATTACAATGATTCTCTTTGGGCTGAATGCTCCTGCATCAGACTCCCAAAGTAGAAAGTATTCATGATCTCCTCATCATGTGTCTTTTGATCTTTGTCTTCCTGGATCCCACACTTTGTTTTGTAACTGCCCACATGCTTTGTTCCTTTATTGCTGTTGTACTTCTACTGTCTTTTTCTCCTTCTTCTTCTTCTTGTCAATTAGGTTCAAACTCTGATTGATCTTGATTCCTATTGGTATCATTTTCCTCCATTTGAACTGTTTCATTATCAGCTCCCACATTTCTTCAATCTCTGTCTCCAGTACATCTTTGGACTAGTCCATTTTATGCTTCATATTTTTGCCTCCTTCTCTTTGTTTTAGGTTGCTGTTGTTGTCCACTATTTTTTCAAACTGCTATTGTTTTCCTTTACTTGGTTGCTTGATATCTTCCTCCAACTGCATATGAGACCTATCTATCTCATCTTCTTCCAAAACAGAATTTAATTTCTTCTTGTCTTCTTTCTCCTTTATGACAATATCAGCAAATTGTCTTTCTTTACATTTTTTACCTGCAAACATACACAAATTGTTAGTTTTAAAACCATGTGACCCTTTAGCCTCACTTAAAGTTTTAGTCTTCAAGTCTTCACTCTCTCCCCAAATTTCTCCCTGTTCTGGTTCACAAATGGACTCTTCCATTTCCAACTCAACTTCCTTGAGTTTTCCCATCATCCACTTCACTTGCTTTTGTTGTATCCTTCTTTGCATCTCATGCCATTCTACTGGCTTCTTCCTCAAGACCCAACCTAGTCTCTGGCTTTCCTCAAGCATTCTCCTTAATGCATTGAGTTGTTCTTTTAACTCAGTAACCTCTTTGTCAATTTCTCCTTGACTCATCTTCTTTCCATTTGTTTTGGCATCCTTGTTCTTATATCCTCTACTATGGAGTCTTTCTGAACCTCTTCTATGACTATCAGTAGTCATCTTATTCTCCTCTTTCTTCATGAGCTCACTCATCTACAAAAATCCTCTACTACAACTAGTCCTCCTGGCTGCAATCTTACCTCACTAAGCTCTCCTCACTCAGTCTTTTGGTAATCATGGTCCTTTATCTAGAACCTCCTATTGAGCAACACCTTTGATCCTTCTAGGGTTCTGCAATCTATCACTCTCTCTTGAGAACACTTTAGCTGTCCTCTATGTCCAATCTCTTGTTGGATTCTTCAAGTTCACTGCCACTTCTCTATCAGAGTATTATCCTTACTCTATTTTCAATAACACATCTGGTTTTCCTCTCATAGCTTCTCTTGTTGTCACCTGTGCATTAGTATAAAAGCACACATTCTCAATTTAAAATAGAACATATTACCTCACCTTCAGGGTCTCAGCATGATCTTGTTTCACCCATTCTTCTACACTTTGAATGGATTGTCCTCTATTTCTTCCCTCAAGTCCTTTTTCCTTCAGATTTTGCATTAAGCAATATTGCTTTCTCTTTCCTTCAGGGAATCCTCTATTCCTACCTACTCCAAGCCTATGCTAAAACTGCTACAATCTCTCACTGTAGTCTTTGTCATTCATTCATGCACATTACCTTCTTCTGTGTGCAACCTCCTTTTCATAGAAAATCTTCCTCGCTCTGATTACAAACCTACTCTGGTACTACTAATGATGCAGGGATACCCCCGTACATACCCACAATATGCATAAAAATGCATAAGTATACTTGTCCTAGGTATTTGACTCTCAAAGGAGTCAAAACTTCATTCTGTAATTATTAAGGCCCTCTTTTATCACAATTCCTTTGTATCAAAACCGATCACCTCGCCTAAACCTCATATCAAGATTTTCTACCTCTTCAAAACCTTTGTTTAAACCTTCGTTAAAGCCTCCCATTAATTCTCGCTTATCGGGACTTTAAAAACCCTTCAAAACCTTTACATCACCACTTAACCGCATATATAATCCATAAGCCATATATATATCAACCTCTCCCTCTTAAAACATTGGTTAATTTATATATTACACATAAACCTTTTCATCTGCGCTTTTCCTTATAACACCCATTACAAAGGGAAATACGCACAAAACCTTACCTTTCCACCTTTCATACGACCTCCGCACAGAACTCGAGGTTGTACCTTTATCACAACCGCAATTGGCTATCGGAACTTTCACAAGCCATACCTAACTCTTTGACATGTTAACTTCCTCCCCAAACCATATAAGTTAGACTTCAAATTTGTAAGCCGCGACTCAATTTATCGTTGGGTCCGCTTCCTGTAGTCGCTCCACAGTGTTGCGCTATATTAAGGCCCGATCTATGATAACCTGATACCTTTGATCGCCGATTAGCACTTAATCAATATCAACGTGCCGGACCTTATCTATTCCACAATCGCTTATACCTTTGGTTTCTCCAATATGTGATAAGTGATTAGATCTAGACCGTATATCCGGTCCCAATCCAACTGTCCATGATCAATTGCGATTTTTCATTGTAATTGCCCAAAGCTCGGTCCCAATAAGCTAAAAAGGGTTAGCCGATGTGATTAAATATCAGCCATTGATCTTAAGGATCTAACGGTTCTTGAGTGTCAATCTTCGCTCCTCTGCTCATTCCTTTTACTTAGAGTTTTTATGTGTTTTCTTCAGGTTTCAGCTTTCCGTTCTTTCATTGCACAATTCGTTCTTGCTTGCGCATAACTCCACATACTCCATTATCCAATGTCCTTCCAGAGCATTACTCGACCCTTTAAATGGATTCAACAATCCATTACGATTTCTTCGGATCGTTATTCTCCTCTGCGCAGTTTTTCAACACTCTGTCTTCTGCTTCCACTGAGATTAAGTCTATTATTATATTAGAATCTAAGACCAGTGATGATTCCCTTGAGTCATTTTTCCCCTCTTCACGACCTTTAGAACTCTACCCGCAACCCTATTATAGAGCCTACGAATTCACAAGTAATTCATACACGAAATACTTCTTCAGCATATTGACACAGTCAGGAAATAAACTCTGTATATATGTGTAAAAACAAATATTACATTCGTGACTTCTTTGTCTCACACAGGCTTGATCTTCAACTATCAGTGGCCTCTCCATTTTGACTCTTCCCGTAGGCTTACGTATATCCAGAATGGTTCTGTTGAACTAATTTTTTGGTAAATCCTAGATTAACTCCTAATCTATTGCACTGACTCCTAAATCCTTCGTCCAATATGTTCACTTCAATTAATTCCTAAAATATCTCTCTCATCCCTTGAATCATGAACTATTCTAAGAATCCTAATTGAATTTGGATTCTTATCATTTATTCCCACTCATGTTCTCATTTATTTGAGAGAATTTTCAACTTCTTCCATTATGTAATTAAATCACTTAAAGGCCTAAATATTGCATTAACTTGAGACTTAGGAAACTACTTCTCTAAAGCTACATGGCCTCCTATTCTACTTAATTACAATGATTTTCTCTGGCCTGAATGCTCCTGCATCATCTTGACATTCACACCATTTGCTTCCTTGGAGGGTAGATTCTGACAATACTTCATGCGCTAACAATGGTTAAGGAAGGACTTTAAAACTAGTCACCTACCAATAAATGAGTTCAAGCCCATGTCCTCTATTTGGGAAAAACAACAAAAGCATCATTGAAGAGACTTAGACCCTTACTCAACATATCCATTACATTGAAATAACTACTTCATTCTGGTATTGAACTGGACATTCTGTTTGGATTTTGGTTGGTACGTCAACCAGCTAAGGTAACACCGTGGAATTTGTTGAATACATGTCTCTTCCTGTACCCTTGTATGTGCCACATAATCAACCCAACTTATACCTTAAGCAAATAATATGACAATTATATTATATAAGATATATACCGTAATGTAGTAGGGATATGGAGTGGCTATAATTTTGACATCAACCTGAAAGTGCTAATTCATCAACTTATGTACTGCTAGAATTGGAATTGGAATTAGTTTAAGTAATTATATAACACTTTGAGTTCTCTTCCAAGTCTAGGTACTTTCCTATGATTTCTAGCACATATGCAAGCCTTGAAAGTGTGAGAATATGCAAGAATAAGTTCAAGGGACAAATACCCATTTCACTCTAAGGTCTCCCTTATGTTCATATGTTGTTGTGTGTTAGCAACAATGGAATTCAATGGAGGACTCTCCCATGACTACCCAAATCACTGGTGGAGAAAAACAACTGCAATTGGGCTCAATTCGGTAGAAACAAAGATCTCAATGAGTTAAAACTCAATCCATGGACCTTTGAAGTGTGAGACTCAACATTCAGTAATTGTAATAGGAATATATGAAATACACCAAATTCATCTATGCATTCATAAGAAACATCTAACAACCACCTTTGGCATCTAGATTTTAGTGCTTTACTAGAAATGCCTGAAGCATTATATAAACAAAATTCAATCTTTTGGGAAATCCATTCAATTCTTTCACTTATGAAAAGGTAGATCTAGTCTCAAATGGGATGTTTACAATAATAACAATAATTTATGGATGAGAGACTTAGTTTCTGCTCTAATAGCGATGAATATGAGTGGAAATGGATGATTATCGGATTATCTTGGTGGTGAAAATCGAGTTTTATTTATTTTTATGCCTGGCCTATAGTCTTGAATCATGAGATATTCATTCTAGACTCACAAAAGAACTCACCATAGTTTTACAATGGTTTATGATACATGGTTGGAATTTATTGTTTGTAAGGAATCCATGATGAGCCCTAGAAGGAACATTTCGTGATGTGTTATGTCTGCTAGGGGTTATGTTGCTAGAGACAACATGAAATAGAGGCGTGCTAGGAAGGAGGCCATTGTGTACATTCCCATTTATGGTTTATGTAAACCTATTCCAAAAATGCCCACAAATGAGATCCAACTACTTGGTGGTATGCCCAATTCCTTATGTTGAATCAAGAATGATTGTTGGCATTGGTATGAAGGATGGAGTGTGATCTAAAATCATTGTGCCTCACCAATGACACAATACCTTGCAGTTTCCCAATGAAGCCATGTTGACATAAAACTTTTAGTGGGTTATTTGTGTGTGACACATTTTTTTTCCTAGGACCCCTATAGTAAAGTGATGTTTTTTTCACGAGTTTACAACCTAAATGTGAGGGTGATGAGTCATTTCTTCCATGTTCCAAAAATTCTAGGAGTATATATGTAGGTTCAGTGCATTCTACATATGAATAACATCCTCATAACTATACTTGGAAATTGAGTCAAGACTAAATAAAGTAACCACCTTCCTTTATCAGAGTGGATAAGGGATTCACTACATATTGTGTCCATGTTATATTGAAAGGTAATCGAATCATGGACAAGTGATGAGCCTCAGTATTGCAACAAGAATGTTGCAACTCACAAGGCTACCAACTTTAATTATCAACCTAGGGTTCGTACAAACTTAAGAGGTATCGGAACTATATGTGAAAAATACAATGTATCCACCTTTGTTGTCATGATGTAATCAAGTGCATGTAATGAAATCAAATCCCAAACTAACTATAGAAAATGAGATGCTCGAAATGGAAACCTTAACCTATTGCAAGAAAGAAAATACAAGGAAAGACACCTATTTTAATTGTATAAAGTAAATATCATAAGCTAAATTTCAACCATTACATTTCAAAGAGTTTATATCCATCAACATAGTTGATTGGATGTGGAAATCAAGAAAATCATCATTGTATTTGTCCAATTCTTAAATTTGTCCATTAACCCAAATCGATGAAATGTTTTGCATGGGTAAGGAGGCAAGTCCTAAGTGGTATTTAGTCTTACCTAATAATTTATTTAGAGACTAGGGGTCTTGATTCAACCATAAGTGGGAATAACCAAGTTTCTTGAGCGAATTTGGGCAAGTATATGCATGTTGGAAGGCTATTACAGGGTTTCCTGTAGTACTAATACAGGAAACAACAAATTTTCTATAGGGAGTTATTATTAATAGAATAACCATCCAAATCAAATCCAAATTGGATGGGACAATTTTTTTATTTACTAGGATATATTAGGTCTCTATTCCAAGTGGAATCACTTAAAAATACCTTTGTTAACCCATGTTAAAAAATGGCAGAAAATTACTAGTAGAAAATCTAGAAATTCGAAAGCTAGTGAGCTAGTAAATCTATCAAATGCCTAACCTAATCAAGTGAAAATGCAATGGGGTAATTTTTTTAATTAACTAGAATGTTTTTGTGATATAATTCAAGGGTAACCAACTCGATTGAGGTTCATTAGCATGCTCTAAAAAATAACAGAAATTTAATGTTATTTTCCAAAAAGGAGTTCCAGAAATCTAGATTTGGGTATAAGAAAACTAATCCAAGTAGCTCAATGACTACTATGACATTCTAATTATTTTCCAAGGATGAAATTATGCTTACAATCCTACCAAAGAACTTATATAAACCATTTAACCCAATCCTACAACAAGAAATCATTAATACTAAATGTAGAAATAGAAAGAAACAAGAACAAGAGATGCATGTGAATAAGAAGGGAAAATAAGAAAAAAAAATGATACAAAAGGGCTCCGAGGATCCTAGGATGGCTAAGCCCAAGGAAATTTAGAGTCTTATGAAGGATACCAAGGTTTAGAAGCTAAACATGACACCAATCTTTATTATTTCGATCAATACAATTACATCCCTACAAGAAATGAAAATGGAGTTGCAAAAATAAGGG
The DNA here is from genome assembly GCA_000404065.3 of Pinus taeda. Lineage (NCBI taxonomy): Eukaryota > Viridiplantae > Streptophyta > Pinopsida > Pinales > Pinaceae > Pinus > Pinus taeda. Next base: position 81,392 of record APFE030309202.1, read on the forward strand.
TTCTCTCAACAAGAAGACTAATAAAAATATACCCCTAGAGGAAAACTTGACTTTATACTTATACAAAAAGATTAGGAATCTTTCCCCATGAATGGAGGAATCTTTCCCCACCAAAATCCTTTGATTAGTGGATCTGGTTTCCAATACTAGGAATCTGCATTAAATGGGAGGGAACATATTCCTAGTTTTTCTCAATCATTGGAGCTCCACAATGTGTGCCATAATCCCAGAATATATTGTTGATTTATTATTTTATACTGAACCTCTTGTAGTAGGAAGCAGGTCCCTATATTATCTCCTCCTCTAATTCTTCATAATATGCCAATATTCTCACAATATTCCACAAAAATAAATAATATTAGGCACAAACATGAAATTATCCATTAACCTTCCTAATGAACATATTAAAGTTAAAGACACATTATCTAATGAGAAAATAGAGGTTTAATGTACTGAAGGATGGTAATATGGGCCTTAATGTATGTTTAATTTAGAGGCATGGGCCTTAATTTATGTCTAATTTAGAGGCCCATCAACAACCACGTTAGGTTATGAGTTTTTGTTTGGATGACAATATTCAAACCCCAAAATTATTGGTTAGAAATTCCCCCCAAACAAACAATGCTTCAAGCACCACTCAATTCTACAATTTGTATCCAAATTCCAATATTTCTTTGTCAATAATTTTGTTTTCTGTGATTAAAACATAGTAATAATGGACAAATTGAAACCCACACACTTGTTCAAAATACATAGCATATATACATACATTTATTTTCTCCTTGAGTACATGCATAGTTGATGCTTTGATAGCGTTCTCAGAAGAACGAATAGAGTCTTCTTTAACTGCTTTTTGTATATGCTGAGCTCCTGTCCAATTTTGTGATATATTCGTTAATCACATCACCTCTCTTCTTCATCTGCCCCAACCAAAAAAATAAATTAGACAGTAAATTCATTCACATCTTGTTCATATTCCCCAACCAAAAAATAAATTACACAGTAGATTTCATCACAATTACTTAGTCTAATCATCCAAGGTAGCTACATTAAAGTAGCCAGGGACTGCATTCTTCTTCTTAAAACTCAATAGTCACTTCATCATCTTTGACTGAGTCAAACTCTCATCGATTCATCCTTTCGTGACTTGAACTCTCCAATGCATTATCTGTATCAATGATAGAGGGTTAAGGCTCCCTTATTGCAACTCTGCTATGTCGTGTTGTTAACTGAATGATATTGGTGTCTTGTTTGACAGCCTATTCTCTTTGGCCACACCATCTTAAAAATTTAAGTGGAGTGGGAAAATGAAATTCAAATGAATCATATGAATTTTAATTGAAGGGTCTAAAAAATTAGTAATAATAATAATGATGGTGAAGATGATGATGAGTGGTATGTTTTAATATATATATAAAAAAATTGAAATCATGTTGAATTTGAAAGTTGTTTTGTTTTCTTATTTTTTTATTCATTTTATTCTATATCAACATTTTAGATCCATATTAATTTCAGATCTACCAAGTTCCCATAGGATCAAATCTCTTTTCACTCTAAAAGAGGTTTGAACCTATTGACAGTGTTGGACCTGCCAACATTCAGGGGATCACCCCAGTATGAAGTCCCAACTAGATCTCACACCATTTGGTGTGGGAGTCTCATCTAGTATGATTGCCTAATTGCCATTATCTTAAATATTTGCCTCAACTCTTGCTTGTCAGCACCGGAGAGTGGCCTGCTTTGTCTTAGAGAAGTGAGGTTTGCCTGCCTCGTGATTGTAAGTGTTACTTGTATCAATTTTTCTTTCACTGTAGAGGGATAGGTTGAGAGTGGTCCCAAGTTGGTTGGGAGTAAGTCCCAACTCTACTAGGAACACACAACAATATAGGACGTGCACAACTTTCGGAGGAACAATCCACACGGATGTGGCAGTCACAACACATAAGGGAAGATAACAAGTACAACACTTAGTGAATGAGTCTGCACAAGTGTAATGGTTGTTACAACAAGTTTTATGTGAAAGGTCTGTTTGATGTCTTGGAAGGTAGCCACCGTGAGTGAGACAACGTTAATAACATATAAAACACATTTTCATTAATAGATTATGTATTACAACAAGTGAAATAGTTCAAGTTTGATACACAGGTTAAAGAAATATACATGACAAGTGTTTAAGATTAGTCTTACAATAGTTAAAATACATGTGTGAAAATGTGTTGGCCTGTTAGCAGGCTTATGAATTAAGTGAAAGTTTCAAGACACATCGTTAAGCCATACATCACTAACCCCATGGGTGGGGCATTGGAACCACTACTTACTCCTCGAAGAAAAGATTACAGACTCTCTTGGCTATGTGGGAGGAGCTGAGGTGAAAATCCCCTTGCATGTACAAATGAGGGGGTATTTATAGCCAAGGGTGAAATTAACCCTTGTGGTTGTTCGACTACCCTCTTGACTGTTTGATTTTTAGGACTCTTTGACTTTACATGGCTCTTTGTACAACAAGTGGGTCTCTTGGATTTTCATGTTACATTACATTGATAGACAATAAGGCCCACAATAGAGATGTGGAAGACATGACTCATGACATGCCTTGACATGACAGTGCTCGTACATTTGTGCTGTTGTTGGTGTGCATGTTGAGTTGTAGCGTTGGTGGGTGATGGAAGTCCTCATGGTGTGCCATAGCTTCACATGTGCATGGAAAAGTGCACGAAGTCTTTGATGGTTGTTGGTTCGCTTGATGTTTCTTTTGCACATTTCTCCTTTCTTGTATGTTGGAAGGCTTGACAGGTTCATCCATTCATGAAAGGTGCATGTTCGTCCATTCGTCCATCCATCAGCACATCTTGCATGTTTGCTCGTCCATCCATCCACGAACACATTTTTGCGTGATAATCTATTTGTGAGCACATATCTTTACAAGCATCATTTGTTTGTTAGTTGGTGAACGTGTCCTTCTACATGTGCTCCTTTCGTTCATCCCATTCATCGTCACACCATGCTTTTTGTGTACCTATCCTTATATTCACTCATGATGAGATGACATCAAATTGAAAAACCTCCTGTCTATAATGATACACGATCATTTTGGATGTAGGTAACCGAGAGAGGCAACAAGGTTACAAGGCAGGATGGAGGCTTCAAGAACTGTTGATGAAAACTATGTAAGAGTCACTAGGTGATGGAGATGGGCAATTTGGATCGATAGTGATTGTCCACAATGTATGGCCCAGCTGGAGGACAAAATTGCATATCCTTTTAAGGGAATAGTCCGGGCTACAGGAAGGCTGGGCAAGAAAAATCTACACAGTTTCTGAATGAGAAGGTAGCGGGGCTTGGCAAAACAAACTGCTCAATTTTTTGGAGGAATAGGATGAGCTGCAGGGAGACTTGGCAGACATAAATTGCATAATTTTTCGGAGGAACGGGTAAGGAGCTTGGCAGCCAAAACTGTACAATTCCTGGAGGGAACTAGCAGATGGCTATTAGGTCACTAGCAGTAGAAACTGCACAATCCCTGAGGGGAACTAAGAGTCTACTACTAGAGCTTGGTAGAAAAATTGCGTAATTCTTGGAGGGAACTGGCAGTCTGCTGCCTGGAGCTGTTGGAGGGAAAAACTGGGCTGAGGTTGGCGCTGATCTGTTGATCACCTCTGTGCAGTTTCTGAGCTGAGCGGACTGTTGGGTAGCAAAGGACTTTGAAAATCTTCCCTGCTAGGATGTAGCACCAACACATGCTAGGGAGTGTTAGGGAGTGTTAGGAAAACAAAAGGGGACACTAGTTTCATTTGCATGGAAATGAATGAATAAGAGTGTGTGATAGGGAGTGTTAGCAAGTTCCAAGTGTGCTGAGGAGATGGGAGTGACAAGGTGGTGAGCAACAGTATTGTAGCAATAATGCTACAACTCCTGGGGATTCCTACTTTACTTTTATCAACCTGGTAGTTCGTAACAAACTTGGAAGCGACGGTGATGTATGCACAAGTACTAGTTCTTACCACAAGCTGTCACTTCGTCAGCTGGCGCAAGAACACTAGGAGCTCAACCCAAATTCTATGAATTCTAGAAGAAGCTTTAACTATAATGAAAGAGAGGAAAACTTACTCTACAGAGGATATTCTACTTGAATAAAGAGAAATAAGACTGAAATGTGAGGTAAACCTAACAAACCCTAATTTACCGACTAACTCTACTTTTGCAAGAAGAGAGGTGAAAATCTAGGAAAAGAGTGCCATTACCTACTGAGGGAGTAAAATACACCTATTCAAGCTGTTTCTAGGAGATAAGAAAAAAACATCTTTTTTGGATTTTTGTGTATTTTATGTGAAATTATTATGCATGTAATTTATTTGTTTAGGGATGTGGTAGCGATTAGGTGGTGATGAAGGGCGACTTTAAGATTTGTAGAGGTGTAGGAAGGTGTGGAGGGGTCCTAGGAGGCCTCTGGCAACCTTCTGGAGGCTTTCCCTATAATCGGACTTCAAAAAGCTACTCATAGGAAATTCTATAGGAGGTTGCAAGGGACCTACAGGAGGATCTATAGGAGGATCTACAGAAGGATGCTAAAGGTTTTTTTAGAGGGTTTAAAGGTGGAAAAATGGTGGGAAAGGGTAGCTGAAGACTAGTGGGATGTGTTAAGGTGTCTGAAGTTCATCAAGGATGATTAGGAAAGAAAATGATGGTTGAATTTGTTGAAGAGACGAGAGGAAAGTTTATGAGAAAAGTGTAGAAATTAGGGTAGATTTGCGAAGGGTTGTGCATGACCTGTGAACATGTAGTAGAGAAGATGGTGATGGATTATTTATTGATTTATTATGAGTCAAATATGTAGTGTAAGAGAGCTACAAGTCAAAACATTGAAATTGAGCACGAAAAGAGCTAGCTATACCAAAAAAACAGAATTATCTCATGTTAACCTAAATTCTGACATAGGAACATAAAATGCTAAACAATGCTATATGGAAAGGAAATAATGTAAAAAGATTTATTGCAAAAACCTAAATGAGTATGGAAAAATGGATCTGAAGCAAAACATTAACCTCTGAATCAAATTGTAACACTAGAAATTGCATGGGGAAAGCAAAACTGTGTTTTTATGGCAACAAGCAGATCTTGACCTCAATTCATGGTCCCCAAAATAGGAAAGGAGGCCAAGCTCTATTGATGGCTTTTTTGTATCTTTCTCTTAGCACTATTTAATCTACTTCAACAACTGAAATGGAAACAACTATGTAAACCGCCAAAAGCAACCTATTCTACCAAGGAAGAAATCTATTCTAACAACAGCTAATTCATGAACTGAAGCAAAAAATATAAATACAAAACAAGAGGTGTTGGGCAACTTGGGTTGGGCCCTAACCCAAGAGCTTCAGCCCCCTGGAAGAACTCAGTGCTGGCTCAGAAAATATTTCATCTCCATTATCAAAATAATAGTCACATTACATAAAAGTGTTCACAATAGTAAGCTCGAAATGAGTTGAGCAAAAGATGCAACAAAAGTGAGAAACTTTGACCAACATCCAACTAAACTACTGAGAACCTAAGCCCTCCTATTTATACAACTGGGAGCCTCCAACAGTTCTCCTAAAATCTTGGAGGCTTGGCTCCCAAGACTAGAGATAGACAACAGTGCTTCTTCACTTGCTCGGCTGCCCCTTTGATGCATTGATGTGACTGCTTGTACTCTGAGTTTTCTGAAGGAGGATTCGAGGTTGGGGGTCATAAATGAGGGGGACACCCTCCTACAAATCTTCTCCCTTGTTTTCCTCGAATATTGGTTGCCAAATTCTCATTAAACCTTTAACTTTGTCTCAAAATTGACGAAAAATCTGCATAAAGCACACGTTAGACTTCATGGCATAATTACTAACCCAATTCACTCTATTAGCATAAATTTAATAAAAAAAATGCAATAAACTAATGAGAATGGTGGATTAAGCTGAGTTAGGAGGCCAAATGAGCCCATATAATTATCCATTTATGGGGCTCATCATCACCCCCCTATTGAATGTGTTGCTTATCCTCTGAGCAACTAGTCTATCTCCTCATCCTTGATGGCCTTGATGGATTCCCTGACATCCCATGCTTCTGATGTGACATCCTCCTCCTTATCATGGAATCTTGCCTTTGTATCCACCTCTTCCCACTGCTGTTGTTGTCTTCTTCTTTTACACCTTCATGTAGGCCTAGCAGCAGTGGAGGACTGAATTTGATGCCAATCCAATTGGCCTTCAAACTTTGCATAGAGCGCTTGTACAGAGGCACTCTCCTCAATGATTCTTTCATCTTGTTTGGGGAGTGATAATCCCTGATCTGTAGGCTGTGTGGCAGTGTGTTCCACCTTTTCATACATGCATGAATGCTGTCATCTCCAAGAAATGTTTCCATGTCCTCAAAATGTGCAATAGTCTGGGCCTGCTCATTGATATACCTAGTGTACTTTGAGGATTATTTGCAAGGTGCTGGTGCGCACTAATGAGAGCCATGGGGTCTACTATCTCAGCTCAGATCATTAAGGGTTCATTTTTCTCTTTTGCCATCAACTTCTTCATTTCTATTGCCCTTTTCCCCTCATGATTCATCCATGATGCCATAGCCATCAGCTGCAAGTCTCGCAACCTAGCATTGAGGTACCATAGGTTCACATCAGTTAGGGCCATGTTATGCAAATAAAACTCTGCCAACTTTTCCTTGTCTTCTACTGAGCTTTGGTCACATAGGTCTGTAAACTGTTTATAATCCTGAAAAGGCATGCTGCCTCTCTGTGCCAAGGTCTTGATTTGAAACTGTAGCGACTGGTCTTTGAGGTATACTCCATATGATTTGGCTGGTTTCCTACACTATAGTGCCTCCATAGACCAGGTGGCCATGCATGCCAACTGTGTGTCCTTTTCTTGCAATTGTTTCCTTAACATTTCATTTTGTACCTCCAAGTGGGATCTTCTTATTTCTTCTGTATGTCTTACATTGCTCAACTCCTTACCCATCTCTCTCAGCTTGTTCTCCATGTGGCCAATGTCTTCCACCCCTTTTGACTTGGCAATTTGCATCCATCTATGACTCCTTACCATTTCTTTTTCCAGTTCAAAGAAAAGTGGGACTGCAAAGTTCTGTGGAATAATTTTTCCTCCTCCAAGAAGGTTGTAATAAGAGCCTAAACTAGGCTGGAGGTCAGGTTCTGGTATCTCTGCTGCCTCATCCTTCCCCTTGGTCTATTCTTCTACCCTTTTCTCAAGTTTCTCAGTCTCCTGTAGCTTTGTTAGGGTCTCCTGTAGAGCAGTTTGCGCCTCTTGTAGGACTGTTTTTGAGTCCTACAGTTTTACTCTTTCCTTCCAAGTGGAAGATATGGGACTTCTTCTCTCATAAGTAAGGGGGGTTTTGGATGGAGATTCTTCCCTTTTGATAGTAGGGGAATCTTCAATTATGATAGGCTCTTTTGAGGATGGTTGTGGCTTACCTATTTCTGTTCTGTGCTTTTTTGGGCCCTGAAATACATTGATGGTGGCCTCTTCCTCTTTTGTTTGGGTTTAACTGCGATGTTGAGGGTGCAATAACAACTGCTGATTCCCTTTCTAGTGTCTCAAGAGACACTTCTGTCTTCTTTTCCCCTCTTTCCTCTTCCTTTGTCCTCTCTGCGTCTACTAGCTTTGTTTCCTCTAGCTCTGTTTTGGTTTCCTTCTCATCTTGTTTAGTTTCTGCCCTCTCGGCTTTAGTATTTTTCTTCTCTGATTTAGTCTTTTTCCTTTCTGTTTTAGTCTTTTTCTCTTCTGTCCTAGGTTCCTTTTTCTCTACTTTGATCTTTTCCTTCCTTGTTTCAAGTTTTTCCCTCTCTGTTTTGGTCTTTTTCTTCCTTGTTTCAGGTTCTTCCTTCTCTATTATGGTCTTTTCCTTCCCTGTTTCAAGTTCCTCTTTCTTTGTTTTGGCTTCCTTTTCCTCTATTTTGGTCCTCCTCATCTTCCCCCTCACTTTCAGAAGGACTGAGGTCATATGTGAGGGCTTTTATATCATCTTCTCCTATCATATTTCTGAAGATCTCCTAGGCTATGGGGATTGTGAAGGTGTGGAGGGCTTCTTCCACCAGTAGTTTAATTAGTCCATGGTGAGCCAATTGATCTGGACCTCCTGCCTTTAATTTTGATGCTAGAATCTATAAGACACTGTAGGAGAAAATAGGGGATACTAAGTTTTTGAGGTGTGGTAATATCCATGCCATATCTCAGCTCATGTAGAAGTCTAAAATGGTAACCATAAACTATGCTATATCTCCCTTCACAGGAGATGTACTTGATAATCTGGTAACTGACCTCATCCAAAGGGTAAGGTATGCTTGTTCTCTTGATGCCATTTTTGTCCTCTATAGGATGCTCATTTCGTTGGAAGAAGGTTTTCTTGGCAACTTGACCTAGTGGCTTTTCTTCTTTGCTCCAAGGCAGTCCAAGTGGAAGATTGGTAACCTTACTGATAAACTCTGGGGTGATTTCCAAGGTGAGACCCCTGAAAGTAGCAGTGGCATGGGTCTTTGAGTGGGGTAACAAGGAAAGGGAAAACTCATGAGTCACTTCCTCATCATACCCTCGAAGTTTTTCAAAAAATGGCATCCAATTGGCTTTGGTAAAAATGGCTACTACCTTAAGATGTTCATGGAGCCTAACTGAATTTAGGGGTTCCTTCTTTATGAATCCCCTTGTCATATGTTTATAATCTTTTGGAATACCTCAGGTGGAGAAGGAGACAACAATTTTTCAAAAATAGGAAACAGAGAAAAAACTGTGTTTTCCTTTAAGAAACAGGAAGAATTTTTGAATGCAATTTCTCTTCTCTTTAGGCTTAATTCTTCCCTAAAATTGCATCATTCCCTGTATATGTGAGTACCCAAGGTGGAGAAGGAGACAACAATTCTTTCCAACAACAGAGAAAAAATGGGTTTTTCTTTAAGAAACAACAAACTTTTTAATGCAATTCTCTCTTTTTTCAGGCCCTTAAAATTGCATCACTCCTTGCATATATGAATATGCAAAGTGGTTTTGTACGGAGCCTAACTCTTCAAATTTGAATTTGAACGAAAACCCTGTGTTATCTTCTATAAAACTTCTTATTGACCCTCCTATAGAAATGGATGGAGGTTCTCCTATAGAAATATTACTGCTCTTGTAGAACCCGATAATGCTCCTCCAGAACCCGATAAGAGGAAGATTTATGAAAATGACAAAGAGTGATGGTTTCGTGGCTCTGGAGGTGGTATGGAGCTCACTGCAACCATGTGGATGATGATAAAATGGAAACAAAGGTGGTGAATAAGTTCAAGGAGGAGTACTTATGTTCACTCGAGATATTTCCGACGATGATGTGAGGTGGTGAAAAGGGTACATTTCCATTCTTTGGATTGTTATTCCCCACTGTAGTTTCATCATGAATCTTCCTACCTTCTACTTGAAATAGCCTCCCATCATTTGCGTTGGAGTTCAAACATCTGCCACTACCTGCCTTTTTGGTTTTTTCTTGAATTGGCTAGATACACATGTGGTGGATCTCCAGATGAGCATAGTTGAACTGGATGAGGGTGGCGAGTTAACTAGCCACCTTTCTGGTTTAATCCCAACCATTCCATTCATTCATGCATTTTTTGAATTATACTGATGCAATAGAGGAGAGGGTTCACTTACCTTTAGGTCGAATGCTTGTGCGACGGTGCTGCTAGGTTCTGTTGCTGTTGCATGCTCGGATTCTAGTGCTGCATACTTGTATCTCTTTTACTATATGCTTTTTTCTTCTTGATATGTGCTCATTTTTTTGGTATAGGTGCCTTTTTACTTGAATCTTGGTTCGGACATCTTCTGCATTCCTGTGGCTGCACCTATTTTGTTGTTGGAGCTTGATTTTAAGGGGATCAGCTGCTACAAGAAATCCTTCCTGTAGCTACTTCTCCCTCTAAAATTTTTAGCTGATGCTTGTGCTGGGCGCTATGAGGATGCTACTAAAGATTTTGATGGAAATGGAGAGGGATTTGGTAAGATACAGGTGAGCTATGGAGGTTTTGTTCTTTTTTTTTTCCTTATTTTTTTTAAAACTATTTTCTGTGTTTTTTCTGCAGGAAGGAAGGAAATCAAATGGGAATGAGGTGATGTAGGTGTGGGATGGAGGTTTAGGATGGTGGATAGATGTAGGATGGCCTACATGCCTTCCAGGAAAATCCTCAACTCCTCAAACTATTTGTAAAAGCTATTTCAGGCTCTCTGTGATTTCTACAGGAGCCTCCTGTAGAACACACAGGGTCTCCTGTAGGATGCACAACCTTCAGGAAAAAACACAGAGAGGTGGAAAAAAAAGTTAAAAATGATGGACAATAGTATAGAGGATGTGTAATAGGCTTTGTGGCATGTACCCTTGCTTCCTTTGGTCCATCTGTAACCTGCAATGTAATTGAAAATTCAATTTTCTCTTTTCTTTTTTTTCTGTTTTTTTTTGGAAAAAGACAACTAGGGTGACTCCTGGAGGTTTTCACCCTACTTGCTTGCCCTAGGCACCTCCAATGGAGGTTTTGACCTAGGGATCTTACTCTCTCTCTTTTTTTTGTTTTTGTTTTTTTCATCACTAGGCTGCCTCCAAAGAGGTTTTCAACCCAATGATGGGACTCAAGCACCTCATAGAGGTTTTCACTTGAGTCCTTTTTTTTTCTTCAGTTAGTGTGTGGAGTGGAGGCTGAGACTTGTTCCACTACCAACACTCTCTTGTTCAAATCTTCAATTAATTCTTGCTTGGAGAGGGGGTTCTTGTAAATTTTCAATCTATGCCCATTGACAAGCATGGGGATGGCTTCCTCATCAATGGTTCTGATCAAAATTGAACTGTTGTAATTGCATTTTTCTATACTGTAGGGTCCTAGCCATCTTGTCCTCAGCTTGCCTTTGAAATCTTTATACCTTGAGTCATAGAGCAGTGCCCAATTTCCTTCTTGAAATTTCTTCTCCTTGATATTTTTGTCATGCCATATCTTCCTCCGAAGCTGGATTACCTCTATGTGAAGGAGGGCCTACAATCTTTGTTCATCCAATCCAATGAGCTGGAGTAGCCTTTCCCTTTGTGAACTGCTGAGATCTAGGTCCAGGTGAGCTTCCAAACTTAGTGTATTGTATTAAAATTTTATTGAAAACAAAGCCTTCATCCCATAGACCAGCTCATAGGGTGTGAACCTTGTGGTGGTCTTCCATGTAGTGTTGTAGGCCAAGGTAGCCTCAACCAATCGATCTGCCTGCTCATTACCTTGGTCAAAATTCCTTCCAAAGCTCTATTAGTGACTTCCACTTTGTAGAAATTTTGAATAATTTAACACATATTCAACAGAGATTATCCTGATCATGTACTATTGCAGAAAACATACACAATACATAAGCTCCTCTACGTTGATCATCAATATAGCAACATCAATAGCAATAAAACATCAAGAGCATTCACACAATAACACAGTATGTATCCCGGGGAAAGCATCTCACTAAAAACCCCAACTATCTGTATATTAATGATTGAGTCATGTAACATTACAAAGTACAATGCTTATCACAAGAAATTCGGTACCAGCTCCACCTATTACACACAATACAGCTCAGATCTGAATCAATCACTGGCTCAAATCTCTTCCGCTGCTTGCCTGCCTCCGCTGCTGCTCAATACCTGCACAAGAACCGGTGATAATTCCAAGGCATCCACGTCTTTCCTTGGCTAAATCACGTGAGAACAAGCTACAATGTGGGAAAACTCATTGGCATACTCAATCCCCTGATTTGTGCAAGATCTGGTGCACAACTATAGTCACAACTGATAGCAATCTGATTCTCTAACACCTGTCCCTGCTGAACTGAACATGCACTGACATGCAACTGAGGTAACTGATGTATTCATTAGTTGTATTATGAGTTAATAACTTGTGAATTAATTAATAACTAATTCACCCAACTCATCTCTAGTCTATTCGCCAGTTAGACTAAATACAACCAGTTTAACAAAGCTAAACTGAACACAACTCCATCAACTGCCCCTCCAGTCCACTAAACTCAACTCACTTGAGTTCTAACTGAAGTCCTGCATGCAAATATTAGTCATCCCATAGGTAACCACGTATTTCCTTCTGGGATCTGCATGTACCACATCCGTAGCTCATCCTGAAGTGCTCCAAGAGAATAAGACAAAGTTTATAGTCTAAATATTATTATGAGCTAATAATATTTGACTGTTCTATATTTAGACTGAGCAGTCACTCCGCTGTGATCTAAAAATAGAAGTCCATCTATTTTTCCCAACTTGATCAATCATCCATAAACAACAACCTGCAATCCATAGACATGATCCATATGTCTAAAACTAGACATAGTCTAAAAATAGACTTGCGCCAAAAATAGCCTGCGGGCCCACTTAGTGAAGGCGACTCCTTTCCACTAAGCTCCATCATCTTGTTGCATTCTCAACAAGCATTTCTTGTTGCACACTTTTCAACAAAAAATACATAGAATTTGCAGAATACTTCTCTTTATTTATATCTTCTAGTTTAATATAGACTCTATCTGCCTTGCACACAGCTACAGGGTTCTGCACACTCATATGTGGACTTCCACCCTAGGCCTCTGTGCACTCAGCTATAGAGCCTCTACCTACACTAAGAACCGAAACACACTTCGCTACCAAAACTCCAATGCTTCCTTCTTCACTAATTTACTACTTAGAACTTGCTTAGCTCCTTTTTATACAATCCCATGGTCCGTGGACCATGGGTAGATCTTTACAACTGACTTGAAACTTTACAAAATAAAGGTAGACAACCTTTTATGACTCTTGACACCTTTGCGCTCTACGACCACAAAATGTAGAGACTTTACAACTTTATTACAAAATTATCCCAAGCTTTTAGCCCCAAAACTGCTCTTGGGGGAACCCATTCCCAACAGGCCCCCAACTCAAACATGGTGAGTCACCCTCGAGTCACTCTGTAGGCATGGAGATCTTGGTGCGAAGACCTCCCAGCTAGAACTATACGTTGGTAACCTCGGCGGTGCACTGTGCAGTCGCCTGCTTCACTTATTCAACCATCTGCTCTGTTGCTGGTCATGAACTGTTAGCCTGGAGCTTTTGCTAAGTCACTTGCAGATTAACAAGCTTTCCTTTAATGGAGGTTGTGACCAAATAAGCTTCATCCAACCAAGGATTCAAGCGCGCCTTAAGTACTGCCTCTTTACGTTGTGCTACATCTACCTATTCCTTCAATGTTTTGTCCTCCTATAGCTTCGCCAGTCTCTGTGTGAGAGCGATGGTGAATGTTGTACCTTTTACTTCATCATACATTGCTGCAATTCTCTAGCCTATGTCTCCAACCGTTGTGCATTAGGATCCTCTTGAAGGCTCATCAGGACCTCGAACGATTGTTCAAAAAGTCATGTACAATCTGCTACTACACTGTCTACCTTTGCTATCACCTCTGTGACAGCGGTTGCACGTTGCTCCTTTACTTTCAGTGGAATTGAAGGTTGGGCATTCAATTGTAAATCTACAATCTGTAGGTTCAGCTCTAGCAGAACCTTAGCCAACTCTGTGCGAGCATCGTGCACCCCCTGTAGCAAGCTTCTAGACCTGTTCATCTACCTTCGCATCCTTAGGAATAGCCTATTTGGGGACCATTCGGTAGGCTTCCCTCATGACCTTAATCATGCACATATTTGTTAGTAAGTTCCACCATTGAAGTGAGGGCGGTGTCTCGTTGTAGGGCCATATGTTCATTATTAATCTTTTGCTCACTGATTACCTGCAAAGTGCAGTGTTCATGGGCCCTCTGCTTCGCGATCAGTCCATCCTATAGTAGGTGGAGTGCCTCGCCAGGGAGTGCTACCAAGTTCAACCCCACTCCCTTGAGGGCACTGACAGCAGGCCTGTCAGCTTCATTTTATGTGGTCATTGCTCCATTTGGTAGCACTATCACTTGAGATTCCTTTGCATTCCGCATCTCGGCAACTTCTGAAGCACCGATAGCGAGGTTGGTGGACACCGTACCAACCTATGATGTGTAGATCCGCAGCTCATGTAGAACCATCTGAATGGCTCCTAATAGTTCTTATTGTTGCTACTCAAATTGCTGCATTACCTTTGTGGTGACATCCCATGCCAAGTCCCGGCAACGGAACCATTTTTTGGCTTTGTGGGGCCTAACCCAAGTTTAGCATTAGTTAGCCAAACAAATCCCTACACTACTGGCCTTTTCATCATTAGTCCAGGAACGTGGACCGAAGTCTCATCCGAAGTAGTATGGGGGGGTGTTGGAACCATGTTTTTGCACATTGATATGTTCGTGATGTCAGTTTATACCCTCTACCCCTACTTTCGCACAGGTCACTAATCCTTAGGGCTCTGTTAATCTACCCTTTATTCTAACCCTCAGTACCTCCGTGAAGGTTTACGATTGACCTTCACGCAGCCCTAACCTATGGTCTAGGTATTTTTGTGCAACTATGACAATGTATTGTATAGATTCCCAAGTTATCTCAAGTGTTTTACTTATCTTACTAATCTATTACAGTTAGCGCCGCATAAATTGATATCCTTACTTGCATTCAATTAACCAATACAATCACATATATTCGTGCATCACATGAACATTGTAAATTAAACCTAAAACACAATATAATCAGATCCATTAACAAGAACTAAATACACAATTTTCAAAATAATTCTCTTTATTGATATCTTCCAGTTTAATACAAAATCTATCTGCACTGCACACACAGCTGCAGGGGTCTACGCACTCAACTATGGACTTCCACCCTATGCCTTTGTGCACTCTACCTATGCTAAGACCCAAAACACTTCGACTTCTCTACCAAAACTCCAATTCTTCTTTCTTCACTACTTTACTACTTAGAGCTTATTTACTTAGCTCCTTTTTATACAATCCCATGGTCCGTGGACCATGGGTAGAACTTATAGTCCGCTTGACACTTCACAAAATAAGGGCAGACAACCCTTTATGACTCTTGACACCTTCACACTTCACGACCACAAAATGCGGAGAATTTACAACTTTATTACAAAATTATCCCAAAACATGGGCTTTTAGCACCAAAACTACTCTTGGGGGAACCCGTTCCCAACAATGGTACTAACTTGAAATTATAAGTATAGAAATTAAAGATAGAGGTAAACAACTCCTCCCAACCTTGACAATTTTTCACCAAAAAGAGTCCCCCCTAGCACAGGTCTGCAAGTTATTTTTCGTCACCATTTTTGTTATGAAACTAGCTCACAAAATAGAAGAAAAGATAGATCAACGACTTCAAAATCAGTCTCTTTGAGGGGGAAACCTACCTTACATTACACAAATGAAAAAATTTTGGATAATAAAAATGACAAGGCCTCCTTTCTATATATAGGATTCTAAGGGGTCCCAATGCAATCAGAGCCTACATAACAATAATATTGTAGGGTCAAAACAATAACAATAGTGGGCTTCTATGGGGCACAATAATAACAACATGGGGACTATATGGGCATAATAATACAATGAGGGGGTTTCAATAATAACAATAAGGGGTTACACTAGTAGTATAAGGACCTAACATGCCCCTCTCCTTCAAAAAGTGTTTTCCTAAATGCTTGAGTAGTTATGGATGCTTATATATAAAATTCTCATCCTCCCATGTGGAATCGTCAGTGGGTAAGTTCTTCCACTTGACAAGATACTATGAAATTGATCGATTCTGTAGCTGTCCATTTCTTGTTTCTATGATTGCTTTAGGTTCCAATGTGATTTTTCCTTCCTCGTCAAGTTCTGGTAATATTGTTTGAACTAGTATCTTCTCACCTATAACCTTGTTTAAGCATGAAACATGGAAAACTGGGTGCATTTGGGAAGATGCAAGAAGCTCCAATTTGTATGCCATAGTACCAATATTTTGTAACACCTTGTATGGACCATAATACTTTGGTGATAATTTATTATCCTTCTTAGCTTGCTTGAGGGACATTTTTTTGTATGGTTGTAGTCGTAGAAATATCCAATCAAGTACATCAAAGATTCTTTCACTGTGATATTCATTTGCCTCTTGTTTCATTCTATTATGCGCTAAAGTGAGGTTATCCTTTAAGAGTTTGAGAACTTGTTTTTGATGCTTAATGTAATCTTCCACTTCTTGAACTTTAGAATTTTCTTTTAAATATGATGTGATGGATAGTGGATGATATCCATAAAGTGCCATAAATGGGGTCATTTTTGTTGCATTATGAAGGAAGTGTTATACCACCATTCAGGTAGAGGCAACCACTTGACCCATTGTGTCTGTTTATCAGATACAGAGAAACGAAGATATCCTTCCAAACAGGTGTTCACTATCTCAGTTTTCCCATCATATTGAGGATGACGATATGAGCTATGAGCTAACTGAGTACCCAGATAAGAAAATAATTATGTCCAAAAATTTCCAATGAAAATGGGATCTCAATCGCTTACAATAATCTTTGGATTTCCATGTTTCTTTTTCATTGTTTCCATAAATGTAGTAGCAACTATACTAGCTTTAAATGGATGAGATAATGCACAAAAGCATGCATACTTGGCAAGTGTATCAACTACCACCATGATGACACTCTTTCCTTCAGACTTGGGTACATCTGTGATAAAATCCATTGAAACCTCCTCCCAATGTTGACTTGGAATGGATAAAGGTTGTAACATACCTGGGGTCTTAATTGTCTCAACTTTATTTTGTTGGCAAACCAAATATTTTTCCACAAAATTTTGAATATCATATTTAAGGCAATCCCAAAAAAATTATTTCTTAACCATGTGGTAAGTTTTTAAAAATCCTAAGTGCCCTCCTAAGGGAGAGGTGTGCAATTCAAAAATAATCTTTTGTTTGATTTGGGAATTATTACAGAGGTATAAGAAATCTTTGTACCTTAACGAATCATTTTTCTAGCTAAATGTATCATATGTACTGGGATCTTGTTGCAACTTTTGAATGAGTTCCCACACTTCTGCGTCATTCTTCCATTCATCCATTGCTTCATTTATCCAATCTGGTTGGATAGTAGAAATGGCACAAAACAATGCTTCCACATCCTCATCCTTTCTTGAGAGTGCATTTGCAACAACATTTTGTTTCCATTTTTTGTATATGATTCAAAGTCATAACCCAACATATTTGTGACCCATTTTTGTTGTTATTATGAAGATAAAATTTGTTCTAAAAAGTATTTAAGACTATCATGGTCAGTTTTTACCTTGAAGTGTCTTCCCATTAAGTAAGGTCGTCATTTCTTAAGTGCATCTAGTATTGCCAACATTTCCTTCTCATAAATAATTTTTTGTAAATATGTTCCTTTGATTGGATGAATTTTGAAAGAAATGGGTCTTTTTTTTTGCATTTAAACAACACCAATTCCATTTCCTGGGGCATCACATTACACAATAAAGGTTTTTGTGAAGTCTGGCGTAGCTAAGACAGGTGCTTGGCAAATTGCCTCTTTAATATGTTCAAAGGCCTTTGTTTCTCCTAGAGTCCAATAAAATGCATCTTTCTTTAGCAATGTTGTCAGAGGTGCTGCTATTCTCCCATAATTCTTAACAAACTTGAAATAATACCTTGTCAACCCAAGAAATCCTCGCAGATGCTTTATGGGTGTGGGAATTTTTAATTCCTTAATGGCTTTAATTTTTCTAGGGTCTACCTTAACACCTTCATGAGATACAATATGACCCAAATATTCCACCTCTTGTACTCCAAAGAAACATTTGGAACGGTTTTCATATAATTGTTTCTCCTCCAATATTTTGAGCACCTTGTCAACATGTTGAACATGATCCTTCTAAGACTTGTTGTAGATTAGTATATCATCAAAAAAATATTAATACAAATTTTCTAAGGAATAATTTGAAAATGGAATTCATCAAACCTTGAAATGTAGAAGGTGCATTGGTAAGGCCAAAGGCATGAACAAAAATTCATAATGATTCTGATGAGTTCTAAATGTTGTTTTTGGAATGTCTTTAGTATTCATTCTGATTTGATGATATCCTGAATGAAAATCCAAATTGGTGAAGTGAATTGTTCCATTTAATTCATTCAATAATTCATTAATGACAACATGGGGAATTTAGCTTTAATAGTAAGCTTGTTGAGCTCCCATAATCTGGACACGTGCACCATGATCCATCCTTCTTGTGTACCAATACCACTGGAGTAGAGAAAGAACTTTGACTAGGTTGAATTATAACAACCTCTAGCATTTTTGCAACCATACATTTAGTTTCACTCTTTTGGGCATAGGGATATCTATAAGGCCTTATGTTTTGGGGAACACTTCTTGGAATAACATGATCATGATCACGAACAGGTGGGAGGCCTTTGGGAGTCTCAAATACCTTCGAATGATTGTCTAAAACTTTTTGGAGATCTAGAGAAATCGATGATTTTGATGTGGGAACCTCTAGTGAACATAATTGTGCAATTACGCCCAATTGTTCTTTATTTAGAAGGTTTGTCATGCTGTTAGAGCTGATTATCTTTCCTGGATCCCCTGCGATACCCATAATTCAACTTCCTTATATCAATGTTTGAAACATGGTGGGTCTTGAATATAACATTATATTCTATGGAATCATGATTAACAATCCTCTTGTTCTCATCATGAGTTTCCTCTACTATTGTTTTTCCATTAGGAAGAATTTATTGAATCAACTTTTCCAAACCTCCTTTCTAGCCTTCCATGTCTTTCATCAAATCTTCAATGTTTACTTCTAAACCATCCATCTTAGGTTCCATGCCATCAATATCAGCTTTAGCTTTCAAGCCATTCATATTAGCTTCCATGCCTTTCTTTAAAAAATCCATCTTAGCTTCTGTTACTTTTTGTGAGAGTGAAATTTGTTGCACTTGGTCTCGTAATTTTGATATATCATGTTGTATTTCTTCCTCTTCTTCATTCAAGTTTTTTACTAGGTGTTTCCATTTTCTTTATTTGAGGCATCAATTAATGATAATTATGCTTCACTATGCCCTTTGAATTACTTCAAACTAATTTTTCAAGCCAAACTTATGCAAAATTTTAAAAAGACTACACACATTTGTTTCACTTTGTAGGAGCTCGATTTTGAATCTGTTGTATCTCTGTAATTTCAGATCTCCAAGTTCTAAAATTTCATCCTGTGGTAGCCATATAAGTCCTATTTCGAACCCCACAAGTCTAAGAAATATTTGATTCTCCAAGAAAGAGTTATTCTAAATATCCCACGATGGCCTAATTATAGATTGGTTCAGTAGAGCGAACTTGTACGAAGTTCTACGTGCCACTATTTCAACCTTCTGACCTAGACACGATACCCACAAAACTAAATTCTATCCTATTTTTGTAAATTTTTACGAAATTTCAATATGATGCATAG
Source organism: Pinus taeda (assembly GCA_000404065.3). NCBI lineage: Eukaryota > Viridiplantae > Streptophyta > Pinopsida > Pinales > Pinaceae > Pinus > Pinus taeda. The sequence goes on from APFE030309202.1 coordinate 100,809, forward strand.
AGAGAAAGTTATGACGATTTTCTCCAGGTCACCTGTTTGAGATATAATTCAGAATCCTGCAAAACCCTAATTTCCTTGGATCATATCTCTGAAAATATTGTGATAAAAGATCTAACATTCAGACCCAAGGTTCATCACAATTTTGGCTCAAATGGGTTTTAATTTTAACTTCTGAACCTACGTAGAAAACAAGTTATAGCGAAAATTCTCCAATGACCTATTTGAAGCAACAAAAACCTAGAATCTAAACCTCTGATACCAAAAGTTATGCAACCAGCTCATAAAATAGAAGAAAATATAAATCAAAAACTTAAAAATCATCCTCTTAGAGGGGGAAACCTCCTTTAAATTACACAAATGAACAATTCTTGGATGATACAAATGACAAGACCTCCTTTCTATATATAGGAGTCTAAGGGGCCCAAAACAATCAAATCCTACAAAACAAATAATATTGTAGGGGCACAACAAAACACATAGTGGGATTTCTATGGGGCACAATAGTATAACATGGGACTATATGGGCACAATAATATAATAAGGGGGTTTCACTAATAACAATAAGGGATTACACTAGTAGTATAGGGACCTGACAAAGTTTTTTTGTCATTTCCTTGCTTCTCACCAATTCAATACCGCATGATTTCTTTTCCTAGCAAGAAAAAATATATATATTACCATTCTACCCACTCAATTGGTATTTGGTAACTACCTCCACCTCACCTAAAAGGTGGTGGGTAGTTACTAGATCATTTATGAGCTCTACTTCCCACTCTCAAAGATAACATTCGGCCTTTAAGGGAAGTTATGAATCAATTATTTACATAATCATAAATAATTTAATCAATTATATTAGATGCTTGGGACATGATGAACAATATAATCAATGTCCAATAATTAACTTGCAGCCTTATCTCTTTCAGCTAGGTGTAGCTTCAACATTAATTTCTAGATTCCTTTATTTCATTAAAACCATAATAGTTACAAATTCACGTTTAATATTTATGAATAATAAAATATTCATAAACTAATTCCCAAATTGGTTCTCAAATAAAAGAAACATTCATACTTAACTATATACAAATTTAAATTAAAACTCCAAGTCAAGGGATATCACAAATACTCATGAGTGATATTGTATTCCCCACAAATATTGAAAAGAAACTATTCTTTTTTATTTTCTCTTTGGTGCCACCCCCAGTGTTGTCTTGGGTCTAAGGTTTCCCTGTTTATTATCAAAAGTTTTTATTGTCTTTTTTTTATTATTCTTACCACCAAGTTTTTGACGATTCTTCAATGGTGTGGATTTCTCTAAATTCAATAGGATTTTGGATGGTAGAATTAGAAACTTGGGAATTAGAAGCAATGTTTAATTGGCCCATCCAAGTGGCTAAATAGCCTACATTTCTCAAGGATATGGACCTCACCACACCATCGACATGGGATCCTAGATTGGGTTTCAAAATATCATTCAAGCACCATGGGCCATTATGGATGATTTCATATAAAGTGTCTTCTTGATAATATATCAAGTCAAGTTGATGGCATGCATGATCATATGTTCCTTGGTTTGGGATCCTAACTTAGCTATGCCTTCAACGATTCTAGGTAATAGAGATTTGGTGATCCATTCATGAAACAACACATCAAGAAACTTATTTATAAATAAGATTTGTTCTTACCTCCATTCATGTATGTGATTAGAAATGTGAGTGGAAGTGTCTTGGTGGAAGCTGATAAGTATAGCTAACAAGAAATTGATAATGATTCGAAAATTATTTTTATAAAGAAAAGAAGTTATCATAAGCAGTGCTTTCAAGGTTGATATACCATTTGGTTGCATTTCTAGTTAGAGTCCTCTAGAAAAGTCATAAATGTATACTATCATCCATGAATGAGTTCGTTTAACACAGTATACGAAAAGATTTATGTGAGCCATGGGATGTTCCCAAGGTTTGACATCTAACTTAGGAATGGTGGTGGGGAACTTAGTTAGAATCCCAGACCATATAGGATGTTGCTTGATTAGATCGTTCACTAACTTTGAAAGATAATGCAATGAAATGTTTTCTAATAAAGATGAGTTGAATGAGTTTTGAGTAAGAGTTTGTGGCCCATGCATCTTAGATGGATGTGTTTATCCTCCCATAGTTTGGTTTCCATAGGTGTAAGGTGTTATTTAAGAAGTGAGGTAGCTAATAGAGTTGTCTCCAACACCTATGGTGGTATTGTCAGGGTGATTTCCCCTTGGGGGTGGACCTCTAGTGGCGAGGGGACACTTGAAAGTTGTTTACCTCTAGGAACAAAATTTGCACTAAGAATAAAAACTTTCATTAGAGGAAATTTCAGCCTAAAAGTGGCCTCCTAAGGAAAAATAATAAAATAATAGTTAAAATAATAAAATAAGGATTATGAATTTTGCAGGGAAAAGAAGAAAACTATTTTTTAAATTCTATTTTGGCTTATTTCCTTATAGGTTTACTCAGTTTCCAAGTGTAGACAATGATGGATGTGGAATTAAATTGGACATCCAATGCATACACATTATGCATACATTTTAAAAGACCCACATTGATAAAAACTTAAGATACATTTAAAAACCGTGTTCAACACACTTTTTTAATGTATCTCCATTTTTTTATGAATGTGGTTATTCTAAAAGGTATGCATAATGGGTACTCGTTGGATGTGGAATTTAATTATGCGTCCAACAAGTGCCTACACTTGAAATTTAAATAAACCTATAAGGAGATAAGCCAAAAATACAATTAAAAAAAGTAGTTGTTTTCTTTCCCTCCAAAATATTTACATGTACCTCTTTTTAAATTTAAAGTATTTTGATTGGTTTACATATTATGACATGGAAATTACATGAAAATTACATGGGCACTATTAGGCTGAAAATTTCTTTGATGTTGATAAAGAGGTTGACCAAATAAGTTGGTACCCCAAGGATAGAATGTGTTGTTAGAGATGTTTCCCCCATCCACTTGGATATCCGAAGGAAATTGAGTATTCCTTGGAAAAGTTGACCCCCCTAAAGGGTAAATTCCCTAAGGATTTGTACAGACACAAAAAATGTGTGTGCCCCCAACAGTGTTAGGGAATTTCATGGACCTAGTATTAGAATTGCAACCAAAAGGGAACCCAACATTGGATGTGAATGAAATTTTTACATATATGTTAGGAACAAAAGGTGGACCTAATGACCTAGATATAGATGTATGGTTTGAACCTAGATAGTGGATGTAGGTATAATATTTGTAGTGGGACTAAAGATTCTGCCAAATGTAAATGGAGGCTTTGTGGTCGATGACGTTGAGACACTTCTACTATATTTACCAAATGGTGGAAAGAAATATCTTAGATTAGTTTTCAAATATGAGAAGATTGTTTAAGTAGTCATGGTTGAAAAAAGTACTTGTGGTAGATGAAGAATGTATTTAGGTTTCCTTGGGGGTAGATCCAATGAGACTATGTGTGGATGCATAAGTTTCTACCATTTGGTTTACACTCACTCCAATAAACTCTTGGTAAAGAGTGTTTGACTACAAATGTCTATTAAATATACACCCCCACAGAGGAAAATGGGTCATGGAATATGGGCCATATGGGAGTGAGAATGACCTATCGAACTTTCGTTAACCATGACTTGAACTATGGGTTCGATCCCATAAGAACCAATGAAAGTGGACCCTAAGGTAGGATAGTTTAAGTTAATAATGGAGTTAATTTACATCTAGAAAGTGTTGGATAATTCTCTTTGGTTGGGAGAACCTTCACACAACAAGATACATGTGGAATAAAATCAACCGTGATGAAAACCAAATATGTATGCAAATAAAATAAAGCGAGTAATAAGTCCAAATATAGTCAACCAAACAACACACAATGAGAAAATCTGGGGGAGATAAGCAAGAAACCAAATTTATTTAAGGATCTTTCCTTAGGTGGAGCTTAGATGAGGGCCCAAGTTAATCATGAAGATATGGATGGAACAGTTACCTTGGCCTCCTACTTAACAACCAAATGGCTATTGTAAGTATCGTTAATTATTCATGGGTACCCCTTGAGGGATTTGTGTGAGTACTAATGAATATTTATCCCAGATACAACAAGAATGCCCCACTTTCCATAACATATGTAAGGTCTCTAATATTATGGTGACTATGGTTAACACTTACAACCAACTGACCTAGGAGGCAACATTGGTCAAATCCACACACAAAGTTAGGGTATCACACCCATAACCTCCCAAAAGGGACCCCCATATGTGTATAGGCCACACCACCAAGCCAAAATGAAGTAGGGTTATCACTCCGCCATGATCCTAGCATGACCTAGTACTTGACACTTAATTATTGTTATATTTTTATATAATAATATTAATTAATAATAATAATAATATTCATTAATATTGTTACATTGAAATAATAATATATTGTTATATTGAACTATATATAATTTTAGAAGGGCTTCCTAGGAAATATTTAATTTCAAATGGATTTTGTATTCCCTAATTCAAGATTATAGTGTTTGTTTTATGGCCTTGGAGATTATCCTCTCCAACCTATTCCAAGGCCCTAAAATCCTAAACTAATTGACATCTTATTTAATTGCTTAAGTATTTGACATTAAATTATCAACTATGAGTTTGTAAAATTAGATATGTTACACTATATATGCATAGTTCAGGGCATTAATAGTCTTCCTAACCTATTTCTACATAATGGAAATAAAACCAAACAACACAAAAACCAAGGCTATAGACACTTTTCCACTACACAACAATCTTAAGGAATATTTTTATATATATTTTACGATATATCTTAGGCCATTACATCGTATCTCATTATAGCAACACTTAAACCCTAATTCAATGAGACCTAGCCCATAAAAACAACTATATAAGAGAAATCATGTGGAAAGTTAATCCATAGGGAACTCATCTCTAGATATTAAAGTTAAGGAATATTATTATATAGATTTCACAAGACAATCTTATTGCATAGGAAAATTGTTGCATTCATATCTCACTAAAAAAACCTTAAACTCTACCTTAGAAGAATTTAGTTCATTGTAGAATCTACAAGCCCTAATATTCACACCAAACCAAAGTAAAATCCATGGAAAGGGAAATGATCCTAATTCTACTGTGGTCATTAGGGTTTCCTACAATATCCCTCATTAACAAGGTCTTTATCTGTCACAATGACTGGGCTAAATGGATATTGTACAACTAGGAGGAAAGTAAATCATAGCATTTCCTTTATTGCACACTCTTCATGCAAAACCACACATTTGTAAGCAATGGAATTTTAATGATAAATGCAAGAAATAAAAAACTACAGTCTATCTACTTAAATGAAAGGAAAGAAACTAGCCCACAGGGATTTGTATTGATGGTGAACGGGTGCATTGTTAAGGCACTCCTTGCGATAGGTCACTGGTTCAAATCCCCTATGGGTGCTTACCTACCAAAAAAAAAGAAGGAAAGAAGCTAGATTATTCTACATTATAGAAGGAAATAGATCAAGAAGTGTAGGTTGAGTTGGATGATCCTTTCCAATTGGTTCCATGCTTCCTAAGAGGCTAAAAAATTAAAATTAATTTACTTCATCGATGATCTTTAAACACCAATAATATATAATTTATCATTAAAGATAAATTTCCAGTAATACATAGTTAGCAACTCCAATGATTAAATGATCAACATTTTTTTCATTACAAGGAGGTGAATGATTTGGATATCCTATCTACTCTCTGTAATATTCCACTATTCCTACCTCTATACTACTTTTATTATCATTTTCCTATGCTCTTCCCATACATTTTATACAAAGAGGCAACAGAGGTGAATTGAAGCCAATTCTCCCAAATATGGACTGTCAAATTATGGACAAATTACAAGATATTTTATTTTGTGTTTTTTTGGTACATCTTGGTTAGAGAAAATCTCAATATATGATTAAATTTGGCCCATCTATCATCAAAGCATTTGAAAATAGGCTTAATTTAGTTCCTTTGTTGAATGGTTTCTTTATTTTGGACATAGTATAATAATGGTCGCAACAAGGATAATCCACTTGAAATAACCATGTGTAACTACAAGTTAATGTACTTTCTAGGGAAACCAATTATGATTTGTCCAATTAGGGATGTTTCGGAAAAAATCCCATGTTGTGGATTTTTTAAATTCTTCTTAATTGATTTGAAAATCACATTTGAAGTTTGTTACTCTATTTTACCTCACACATTTTGTCTCAATTGTAAAATCATGAGATGGAGGCTTGTGGAATTGACCTGAGCATGAATTAGACAACATAGATTCATGTCATCATCCCTAGGAACAAAAACTACGTTTCAAAATTTCCTTTGGAGTTGTGTAGATAAGCCAACCTCAAATTCCAATTACAAGGACTATATAGGAGCTACATGAACAAAGAAAGGAAAACCATCATCAATAAAACCAAAAATAGTCTAGTCTAATTTATCAAGAATAAAAGAAAATTATGAAAATTAATTACTTTAATATTCATAAGATTTTTGTGGTATATTTATGATGAAATGTGTTAAAAAAGGTATTAGAGGGCCAAAGGAGTGAGGTAAAGTGCTTGAGAATGTGTGTTTTAAATGGTGAAAAAAGGGCAAATTGGTGGCTCACATCTCCCCCACACCTATAGTTTTTCATGTCCTCCTAAAAGCATGGTAGAGGGAGTCTTTGATCCTTCTTGAGGGTTGAGTTTCCGAGTCTAAATTAGACTCAATTTCATCATTTTTGTTAATATTAAAAATCTTATCCATTGCATCCCTAATTATCTCCCTAAATCTTTGAAGTATAGTTTCCCAATAAATTTTCATTTCTTTCATTTTCTCCCATTTTTTGTGAAGTTGAGCCATGCTAGTATCTAAGCTCTCCTCATTAAGGTATTTGTTAATTAGTTGAACATTTTAAATATCATCAAATGGTTTGTTTTCATTTCCAATAGATTCTTTCTGGGATGCTTCAAGTGCAATAGACTTGGATTTAAGCTCATCCTCTAACAATTTAACTTTCTCATTTATATTAACAAATCCCTTTTCATTATGAGGTTACGTGTTGAGTAAATTTCCTACTTCATTAAGAAGTTTAGATACTTGGTTTAGAGGGGTACTGTTGGTTGAACTTATGATTTCTCTTCTTAGTCCTTCATGTTTCTCTCAATTCAAATAAGTGCATCTACCTTTCTTTAAAGTTATTTCTCTAAATGAGCTTTAAAATCCATCAAGTATTCTATATTACGCTCTTTCTCCAAAGGATCTTGTTACAAAAGTCGAGTTTAAATAATATTTATATTGCTAACTCAATATCATGTTCTTATGTCTTATAATTTTCCTATGATTCTAGAGTTTTTTACACTCTAATACTATTATCTACAACTTGTGAGGCAATAGCTTCATATTTTTCCTGTGATATGGTGGTGTCATGGGCTTGATCAACTAGCTAAGAATTATATAATTGAGATACAAATTACTCCTTACTCCAACATTTTCCACTTTGATAGCCATGTTTAAATCATGGAAAATCAAATAAAACCTAATATGGAATCGGAAGGGACCATCTAGTCCTCAAGTAGAATAGAATGAGCACTACTTGGCATCCAAGAAAGGGAACATGTCTTAAAATCACTTTGGTTCTTGCCATATGAAATTCCATATAAATTCATTATTACCTTAAAGATATTTGACTTAAATATTGACAAACTCTATATTATCTTCCATTCTCTAATCAAACTTCTGGATGGAATTTCCCATGGTTACAAATTGAAACTAGGCTCTTGTCTCAAATCAAGCTGCCAGACATCATCAAGATTATCAAATATTACATTGTCATTGTATGTGTATGCTCTGATATTTCCTATAAAACCATAAAGCTTATCCCGATTACCAAAAATCTGGCTTATCTTTGTAGGAATACCATCAATGATTTCCCACAAATCATTATGTATTGCACACATAACCTACTACAATGTTAAGAAAAAACTTAGATTTTCAATTCACTCATAAGTGTCACTGTTGAAGAGAATATTTTAACTCAACAATTGATGGTTAAGTAATCTCCTTTATTTGAAAACCATGCTTAAGTATATGCTCCATAATATATTTTCCATATTGGTCTTGTGTAAGAGTACAAATCGACTACAAGATCCTTTCCATCATAATGCTTTCTATATTTGTGTTAGTGCAATGTCCCGACGCCCTTTATATAAGATTATAGCCATATGGAAGGATGGATAATGCCATGACTTGTCCAAAATATGATGAAATGATAAGTAAATTTTATCCTAGGTAATATATTCAATGCACTTCTAAATGACATGCTTCTTATTTTGATCACAAACACAATGCAGAACATACCTTTCAAGCTCCAAAACCATTTGTGCTCAACAACCTCAATGGCCTTTTGAATTACATGAAAACCATACTTTTGAAGGCCAAGACCTAGAATATGGCCAATAGCTGGTTTGTTAGGTCTTTCCTTTGGCTTGTTGTACCATGCTCAAATAAATTTACAATCTTGTGCACTTGAACATCGTATACAAAAGACCATCATTTGTAGTAATATTGTCACCATCATAATGCTCATGAGGTAGAATGGGATTTTTATCTTGAGAAATGTTATTATTTTATTCCCTAAGATAGCCATCAAATATTTCAAGGTCCTAAAATCATGTTCAACACCAATACCCTGATCATCATCATTAGGGCCCTCAAGACCATCAAAAGAAGAACTTTGTTTCAAAGTCATAAATTAACTCAACATTTCATATATAGGAGGTTAGTGCAATGTTTTATTTCCATTGATATTACAATCCCCAATCTCAAGTAGTTATGGAAAAATTGTGCTAAGCCTTCATTCCAAAGGAAGGAAGTCAAGCCTACTCCAGATCTGATCTAATAAAATTTCCAAGATTTTGAAATCACTTACAAGAAAAGTTATCTTAATTATTGACATAAGTGACTTTATGATTAGAATTTCATATCATCTAATCAACACATAATTTGAGTTATACTTTCTTGATAAGAAATGTTGAAGATGTTAAAACACATTTCATCAAATGATATCCTTATGTAGATATGACTCTGTTAAAATATTTGATGGATCATGCCTTCGACCTCTAAACTATCCTTGTGCTTGCACTCTTGATGCTATGTTAGAATATATCTCGGAGTAAAATGTCAATGTATTGGAACCTCTTCTCTTTAAATCCTCTATATTGGATTTTCATCCCTCGTCAGTACTTTACTTTGCACCTTTAAATAGAAAATGATCTTATATAAGTCTCAAATGTGAAGTATCATTGATCCTATGAATGTAAGATTCATCATCCAAACATCTATTTGGAACATGAAAAACAACACCATTGTGAGAAAAAAATCCTTTGGAAAAAAGTAACTCTTTTTTATTTGCTTCTATCTTTATTTTCATGACTAAAATTGCCATATAAGCATAGGAGAAGTCCCTTTTACCAAGAAATTTTCCACCTACAGGTAGAGAGCCTCAACAATTTCTGGATTCACATGTTTCCCACTCACAAAAAATACAACATAAACATTTGAATCTTCTAGTGAATCCATAATTATCAAGATTCATTGGAATAATTTTATATACCCAACCATTTTGAATTTTTTTCCACAGAGGAATATTCTTCAAAAACACAATGATAAGCACTTATCACATCTCTTGGTAATAGACATTTATCTAGGGTGTACACATATTTTCCCTAATTGTTGTAAAGAAGCAAAATATTAATAGCTTTTGTATTATTAGTGGCTTGTTTTGCTATAGTATACCTAGAATAAGTTGTCAACAACCAAATTCCTTCTACAATACCCAAAAATGTGTACACTTCAAATTCATGTTTTAGAGGGCCAAATGGCAGAGAAGGTATAAGAAACAATTATTTACAATTTGTCTTAAGGTGATGAGAGACCTTAGTAAGCCCTCTATAGGATTTATTTTCCTCATGCAATAGATTTTACACATTTTATCTATTAGGAGGATTAATAATAACAATAGGTATTGTTGATCTCATGTCCCATATAGGAGCACATTGTGGCTTATACAAAACACACAAATCCTATAGAAACAAGACCTGTGACTAAAACTTCTTCCTTACTACCATAAAGACGGACTATACTAAGGTATACCTAGCGTATTATAAATCAAATAATGGATCAACTGATTATTCTTCCCACAAGTAAAACTGACCAAAAGTAAAATAGGAGTACCTTCACAAAATTTAGTGATGTCAAGTATTGTCACACCATATCATACTTGATCAAAACGATTAAGGGAAGGATAGGAATTGAGAGATTAAACATATTGGAAAAATAAAAACAGAATGAAATGAAGTGGTAGGATAAGAATTCCAAGCTTACGTAGTATCTTATCACCATTCCCTAAATATTCAATAAATAAAAAAATTTCAAGTTGTTTTTTATCTCAAGTTTTACTTGTATGTTCAAGTTGCTAGGCATGATGATGAAAAGTAGATGAATATGAGACTTATGATCTAAAATAGAGTGTTGATGTATTTAACTTCTATGTTAGAAGGCCAATGTTGATGACAATTTATTGTGTAAGACTAACTATTGTGTTATATTTGAGAGTAAGAATGATGAAGGTTAATGATGGAGTTCTCATTTGTAGGGTATATCTAAATATGCACATTATTGCTTATCATGTAACAATGGTTATTGAATTATATCATGGTTACAGGAAACCTATAGATGTATGAACATGGCTATTGAAACTTCTAAAATATGAAGGCTAAACTTGTTGCTCCAATAGTTGTCCAACAAGCAATTTTCTCCTCCTATTTGCAAAACTTAATACTATTGAGTACTTCACAAAATCTTCATCAAATCTTGAATTTATGGTACAACTCTTACCATGTGAATGGATGTGTTGAAGTCTAGTAAGGAAATAGATCCATTAGGGGAATTTTGAGGTCTAAGTGGGCCTCCTAAGTAATTATAAAATAATAGTGAAAATAATAAAATAATATTAGATTACATCATCAAATTTTAAAGGGGGAAAAAAAAAGAAAAACTATTTTTTCAACTCATATTTTCAACTTATCTCCTTATGGGTTTACTCAAATTTTGAGAGAAAACACTCATTGGATGCATAATTTGATTCATCATCCAAGGAGTACCCATGTTGCATACTTTTGATGGACTCTGCTATACAAAAAATGCGAAATTCATGAAAAATGTGATTGCGATCACGTTTTTTCATGTATTTCTCATTTTTTATATAGCAGGGTCAATCGAAAGTATGCAACATGGGTAATACTTGGATGAGGAATTACATTTTTCATCTAGTGAGTGCTCCCTCTTGAAATTTGAGTATAACCTTAGGGAGATAAGTTAAAATATGAGTTGAAAGTAGTTTTATTATTTTATTATTTTTTGATATTTTTATTTTTTTTACTCAAAAAATGGTGAATCATCCCCCATGGTTGACATCATCATCTTGAATCCTATTGGTTCTTTCAATGTTTATTTTTGTTGTACATTTTTCGTAGGAGACCCATTTTAGACCTCAAAATACCCCTAATGACTAGATTACAACCATTGATGTATGTTGTTGACCACTGCCAGATAACTCACCATTAATGTGAATGAGCATTAAGGTCCCTTTTCTAGGTATGAATAAAGGTGTTAAATTCATGTCACCTACAAGATCTGAAAATCAAGGGACACTAATGCATTCCTACTATTATCAGTGAGAGAACTTGGCATTGATGCAAGCCTCAAGGTACTAAAAGAATTATCTAGTCTTGAACCCATATAACGTGATAAATTTAATGGGTCAATGCTCATTAGAAGGATGGTATTACTGTATCCCACATCAGCTAACATGAGGATATACAAAAATTTGAAGGATTTTTAGAGGATTAACAACATGATGCAAATATATTTAGAACTTTTCCAACTAGTGACCTAGTTTTCAGGCAATGTCCTTGTCTAATTGCACTAGAATCTTGGTTTTCACAGTTAGACTTACTTTTAACTTTACTATTTTATTTACTTATTCTCCTACACTATCCTATTTTACGTGAAAAAGGAATAATCCTCTCAAGTGAAGGAATATTTCCAATGAAGGAACATGTGCAATGGAATTACAAATGTGTTCATATTTAAATCTAAATGATATGCTTTAATGACTACAAAAATATGAAGAACCAACTACTCTGACTAACATGGTGCTAGGACTTGTTTAATTATGGATGAATGTTGTGGGTGGAAAATCATTTAGAACTAAGATTTAATATGATATATGTATCCTTGGTTCTTCGGTTCACTACAAATTTATGGCATGTCTTCCTTTATCATGCCATGAATATCTTCTTAGGCTTGGTGATTTCTCTCATGAATGCATAAAATATCTAATGATAGTAATGAGATAAATTCATCAATCTTAGGTTCTAGTATAATCTCTCCATTGATGGTTTTTTTGGTCTATTCTATTTATTAAAAAGGATAATTAAGGAAAAATTATGAGGTATTCTCCTTGATGTTGTCCATGAACTTCTAGATTTTCTTATTGATGTTTCTCATGAGACCATTGCTCTTCTCTTCCTTCCTAAGATACTTTTTTTATTGCAAATAGGACTTGCTCCACTTGAGATGCAAATAGGCCTTTTATTGTGGTTAGGATTTTCTCCACTTGAGATGCAGGTAGGTCTCTAGTCATTTTCCATATTTGAGATATTCCTTGGAGTATCATTTCTTCCTTTATTCAACAAGCTCTTCTACTATTTGGTAGTCTTGTCAACACATAAATTATTGCATTGGGGGGATAATATAAAAAAACTTTTCTATTTTAAATAAATAAATGAAATTTATTAGAATAACACTTGATTGTAGAAAATAAAAGTATCAAAGCACTAATCCCTTTTAGCACCTTCCCGCTAACACTGCTAAAAATGTTAATCGATTTAACCACTTAAATGTTCAACATTAAATTGTCAATTGGGAGTTTGTAAACATAGATATGCTACACTATATGTGTGTAATTCATGGAATTAATATTATTCCTAACTTATTACTACATAATGGAAATAAAATTGAACATCATAGAAACCAAGGATACAGGGGCTTATCTACTAGACCACAAGCTTGAGGAAGATTTTTATATAGATTTCATGTGACCTCTTGGGCCATTACATCATATCTCATTATAGAAACACTTAAACCTTATATTTATTGAGGTCTATCCCACAACAATAGTTATCTAAAATCTATTGTGTGGAAAGCAAATCCACAGAGAACTCATCCCTTAGATAGTAAGCTTAAGGAAGACTACTATATAGATTTCACGAGACAATCTTATTGCACAAGATAATTGTTGCATTAATTTCCCACTAAAGTAAACATAAAATATATCTTAGAAATATTCAATTCACTATGGAAGCTACAAGTCCTAAGATTCACACAAAACTAGAGTAAAAGGCAAGGAAAGGGAATGGATACTAAATATACTAAGGTCATTTGTGTTTTCTATGATGTCCTTGACTAACAAGATTTGTGCCTATCATTCTGGCTAGGCCAAATGATCATTGTATATCTAGGAGGGAAGAAAATCCTAAAATTTCCCTCATTTCACACTCTTCACCAAAAACCACATAGTTGTAAGCAATGAAAGTTCAATGATTAAAGGACAAAATAAAACGAATTGTTATCTATCTATTTAAATGAAAGGAAATCAACTAAATTATTCAACATTACAAAAAGGAAAGAAATTGAGTAAAGTAGGCCAAGCTGGTGTATCCTTTCCAAATAGTGTCATGTTGCCTAAGAGGATACAAAATCAAAAGTAATTCACTCCACCTATGATCTTTAAACACCAAGAATCAACAATTTTTCATTAAAGAGAAATCTTTAGCAATACATAGTCAACTACCCCAATAATCAAATGATCAACAATATTTTCATTATAGATAGATAAATTATTTGGAAATCCTATCTACACTACACAATATTCCATTATTTATACTACTCTAATCATTTTACCACCCTTTTCTTATGCTCTTCCCATAATTTTATACAAAGAGGTAGGAGGCGAATTGAAACCAATTCGTCCAAATCTGGACTGCCAAATTATGGACAGATTAAAATATATTGTATTTTTTGATTTTTTGGTAGATATTGGTTGGAAAAAAAATTAATATATTATTACATTCAATCCATATATCATAAAACCATATGAGAATAGGCTTAATGCAATTCCTTAGCTGGTAGGTCACTCTGTTTGAGATGTAGTTTGACAATGACCACAAAAAGAATAATCCATTTGAAAGAACCATGTGTAACTCCAACATCATGCACTTTCTAGGGAAATAACTCTGAAGTCACCTAATTGAAGATGTTTTGGACAAAATATATGTCACATATTTTCTAGATTCTTCTTCATTTCTCCATGAATCACATCCAAAGTTTGTTACTTGAGTCTTCTTAGCACAAGTTGTATGAACTATAAATCATGACATAGAGCCTTGTGGAATTGACTTGGGTATGAATTAAACAACACAGATTCGTGTCATCATTCCCAGGAACAAAACCCATGTTTTCAAATTTACCTTGGAGCTGTGTAGTTATGCCAACCTTAGAGACTAGTTATAGGTTCTACATAGGAGCTACATGAACAAAGCTAGATAAACCGTCATCAGTACAACCAACAATAATCATTTCTAATTCATCAAAAATAAATGAAAATGATGACAATTAACTACTTTAATGTTCGTAATTTTTTTCCATATGTTTATGAAGAAATGCATTAAAATTGGTACTAGGTGGTTGAAGGAGTGAGGTAAACTAATTGAGAATGCGTATTTTGAATGGTAAAAAGGATGAAAAATTAGCGGCTTGAAAATAATGTTGGTGGGCTGCCAGAAAAATGAAAATATTTCTAATTCTAATGGTTTTTATTAAGTTAGGGGCTATGGTATAAAACGTGATGCTGTGATTGACTTGATTTCTATAGAAAGGAATGGAATAAATGAAAATGCAAATTTTCACTTTCAATGAAAACTAACTAAAGTAAGGTGATATATTTCCATGGGGACTTCATTGGGGGAGAAATACCATACCACATGCATTCATATTAGGGGATATATATTGAGGAAAAAATGACATAATATATTGAGCATATAGTATGGGGTACAGGGTTTTTATATTGGTAGGTATAAAAAATGGAGCTCAAAGTTAATGAAAAAATATAAAGGGGTATAAAAAAATGTTAATGAAAAAATGGATACCTAAAATATATAGTGAAAGTAGATTTTTTTTAATTGGGAAGGTGTATTGAGTTCGTATTGGTAGGGGGTTAAATAATGTGATTATCAGAGGTATTTTCCAATATGTATTCAAATTAAGGGTATTGTTTAGTATGCCATGGGTGCACATGATATGGCATAGGTTCATTAAGTGAAGCCCCCATGGATATTTCCAATGAAAAATGAGTGAAGCTCCTTCTCATTTGTCACTTTTATCATTCACATATAGATCTAATTTGAAACACTCAAACAAGAAAAAAAATCTACAAGAAACACAAAAAAGATGCACCCAACACCTAAACCCTACCTACAAAAAATCATGCATTCAAAACATAAATATGATGACTACAATGAGTAGAAACATAAGGGTTATAAGAAAATAATAATGGAGTTTAAGTCGACTCCAATGTAACTATAGGGAATTAAACCCAAGACTAGATTCAATACCCTAGAAATGACTTCAAATGCACTTATTGGAAGTCATTCTAAGGGAGATTAAATGAATTTAAGCTCTAGTGGAAAAGATCCTATAGTAACTTAAGATTTTGGCTCAAGATTTCATACAAAGTTAAGCAATTTGTAGGGAAAACCATAAAACACCCCATTAGAGGTGCTCGAATGCTCTATCATAGGCAAGAAAGAGAGATGAATGTTTTGTGATGGCCATGGTAGGGAATTGAACATGGGTCCAATTCTATATGAAGGCTACACAAGAGTGTCAAAAGGGTTTTAGACCCAAATACTCAATTTTTAGGAAGAAACTTTTGAGACCTAATCTTCCCATATTTCCTAAAAAATATGTAGAAGTAATAAAAATGAAAGAAAGAATACAAATTAGACACTAAAGGACCAAAATAAACCTACTTTGGTTTCCCCAGTAGGATCGCCAATATTGTTAGCTATACTTTTCTATATTTCCCATATTACTAGTTCCCACAAGCTTGTCCAAGACCTATGATAAACGATTTCTATAGCACATTTATCCCACTATATGTGTAGACATAGCAATATTGAAATGAAAAATAAAAGATATGGAAGACCACCTTGACTTGGAAGGTGGTTGGATGAATACTTTTAGTGCTTGGAGTGCTAGATTTTCCACTTCTTACTCCTTGTACATGTGACTTGCAAAACAGACAATCAACAACAACTAAACTATATTATTTGCAACATTGTTAGTGTTAGAACATATAAAACCACAAATGAATATATTTAAGATTACACAAAACATACATACATGAGGGGAAACAATGTTATTTTATTGTATAAAAAATCTTATAGAAGCATAGTCTCTCGAGGCCCTTGCCATTAGCTCATCCTCTAATGAAATCTCATAATCAAGCTAAATACTTACTTTAGTTGATCTCAAAATAGAGTAGTATTTTCAATTCCATGGCATGTCCTTATGCTCACTTATCTTGGAAGCATGTCCTTGTGTTAACTTCTCTCTCACTTCAACAACATGTCCTTTTGTTGCATGGAGAGATTTGCTTTTATATATGAGTTAACAAAGTAATTAGATGAATCTGGATGTATTTTTGACTAAGTTTAGTTTAATCCTTTCATCCTTATCTTGAAATATCAATAATTTTTTTATCATACCAACCCTTATCCATATGTTGTAGCACCTTTGGTTGCTTCATCACTTTGTGCTAAATGCATCATAGTATTAAACTCTCCCTAGTAGGTCATATGGGGAATTGAAACTCTCGTTGTAGTGATTAGGGGGCATTGATGAGGAAAAACTAAGCTTTGTTAAGGTTCCCATGAAGTTTTTCCTACATCTTAGTCTTATTCCTATGTTTCTTCCCTTCTAGACTTAGGAAGGTGTCATTTTTGCCTCTAATGTAGGTTTTTGATACATAGGATGCCACTGGTAGGGGATTTTGGCCATAAAAACCTTCATATAGTGTCATTTTGGTAGCTCCATTGTAAGTGGTATTTTACCACCATTCGACAAGGGGAAGCCATTGTTACCACCGGTGAAACTTTTTGGAAGCAAAGCATCTTAAGTAGGTTTCTGAGAATATGTTGACCACTTATCTTTTACCATCAATTTTAGGATGATATGCATTTCTCATATTTAGTTTTGTACCTTAAATTTTAAACATATCCTATCAAAACTTTCTTGTGAATGTAGGGTCTTGATTCAAGACAATGGAAGTGGGAATGTCATTAGTTTAAATATCTAATCCATTAAATCCTTGGCAATTGAGGAAGGATTGAAAGGATGAGCTAGGGAACAAAAATGAGAAGCTATTGAAATATGGCTAATCACCATGATGACTTATTTGTTTCATTTTATTTTAGAGTCCCACAATAAAATCCATTGAAATGATTATTCAGATATATGTTAGAATTGGTATAGGTTGAAATTCCCTTGGTATGTTCATTGTATTTCCATGTTTCATTGGTAGGCATCATAAGATGTTTCAAAATCCTAGATATCTTTTTCATGCCTTCTCAAAACAATGAATGCATTTCTTTCATTGGTTTTATGAAATTCAAAGTGAACTATTATCAATGATTTAATGCCTCTAAGATTCATTATTTTAGGGTGACATATTTTTTCAAAATAATGCACCTTTTATCCTTAATGCATCTTGTTTCCATGTATCAATTTTAGGTTGATTGGATCTATCTAAATGATTTGGAAGAGATGTTTTAAAGTACCT
Source organism: Pinus taeda (assembly GCA_000404065.3). Classification (NCBI taxonomy): domain Eukaryota; kingdom Viridiplantae; phylum Streptophyta; class Pinopsida; order Pinales; family Pinaceae; genus Pinus; species Pinus taeda. The sequence goes on from APFE030309202.1 coordinate 118,810, forward strand.
TTTTGAGGAAATATATCCATGCATTCCTCGAGAAGTTACCTATAAATGATACATAGTACACAAACTTACCCAGTGATGGAATTGACACAGGTCCAAACACATCACTATGCACAAGCTCTAATATTCCTTTTGCCATCTTAGCACCTGAGTGGAAACTCACTTGGTTCTGCTTCCCATACACACAATGTTCATAGAAATTTAAATATAGAGAGAAATTAGACATACCTTCTACCATAGCATTACTATGCATTATTAGAATACCCTTCTCTCCAATATGTCCAAGCCTTTGATGCCATAGCATGGTCTTTTCTCCAAAAACCACTAGATTTTCTACTCCACTTTCAAGAACCACATATCTGTTGCACCCATCGATAATAGTGCTACCTAGAAGCTTGTACAGAGTTCCAATCCAAACTCTTCACATCAATACCAGTGCTCCTTGAACCATCTTGTAGGTATCTTTCTTGAACATTGTTTTACACCTGCATCCTCCATATTGCTTACAAAAATCAAATTTCTGGCCAATGCAAGAATATGCAAAACACTAGGAAGTTTTCTAATCCTTCCACCTTGCAACTTCATGTTGAATTTTCCTCGTTTGATGATTCTGGACTTATTTTCATCCCCTAAGAATATATCACCACCACCATATTTCTCGTACTCACAGAATCCCTCCCTATGGGGAGCGAAGTGAAAGCATGCACCCGATTTAATAAATCATGCCTTATGATCTACATGTATACCTGAGGAAGAATCCAAGTACACATCCCCACCTTCATCTCAGGTGGTTTTCACCTCTATAGGCACATCATTAGATCCCTTTCCTTTCTCAAGGGTTTTATATTTACATTCCTTTTTGTAGTGCCCTTCTTTTCTACATTTCAAGCATATCTTCATAGGTTTTCCTGGAGATTTAGATCTCCCTCTAAAATTACATCTCCCACTTGAGGAATTATTTCTATTTATTTTATGAGACCCTCCTCTTACAAACAAGGCATCTCCATTCTGGCTCTCCATATTTTTCCATCTCATCTCCTTCGACAACAAGGATGAGACTATTTTGTCAAACTTCAAGGTAGTTGTATTACTACCTGTTGGATACCTATACCAATAGGTTTCATATTTCATGATGGGAAAATTTAAATGCCAAATATGCTCTGCTTTGCTGATTCAAAGATCCCATATTTCCAAGGAAAGGCAGGGTGTGTACATGCCTTCATGTCTATTAATTTTTGATGGATGATCCAAAAGTATAATCTGGATTATGCCATGTTTCAATTTTTCTGTTGTAGAATAGAGAAAGAAATCTGTCCAAACTGTTTAATCTTGGCAGATCAGTAGTCAGGTAGAGAAACTAAGGTTCCCAACTGCTTAATCTGGGGCCTTGGAAGAAATAAGGGTAGTGCTAGATAGGAAATCAAAGGAAAAAGCCAATGGAAAAGAAAAAGCACATAAAGGGTCCACAAGTCCAAGTGCACCCTCCAAGAAGAAACAAAAAATGCTAGGCTAAATAGTTGGGTAGGTAGATGGGGTTGCAGAAGTGGTGTTCCTTCCAAGCTGCATTTTGCTAATCAAATACAAGGAAAAG